>ONZH01016905.1:0-257076 GCA_900303285.1 Rhinella marina | reverse complement strand
CAGTTAAATCGGATATTATTTGTCTTTTTTTGGAATTCTAGGTCAGAGAGAGCAAGGAGAAAAGTCCTAGTGAAGAAGATAGAGAAGAGAGGTTTGGGTTTCCCAAACTTAGAAACGTTCTTTGGTGTGAATATAGTAATTTTTATTTTGAAAGCTATCGAGAAGGATAGTAAGTATGCTTGTATGTGCAGTTATTTATTTGGGAATTATTTGTTTAGATTAAAGTGGGGTGAAAGAGATTTACGTAAGCCAATTGCTTTTGAGAGTCCAGTATGGTATGTATGGGTTGTGAAGTTTCTGACAAAATTTGAGTTGTGTGACGAGGAGGTTAGGGTGTTAAAGGATAAAAAATTAGTCACAAGAATGATTGAGGAAAAACAGATTGAATGTGATATAAATCTGGTGAGAGGATGTGATGTGAAGAAGGTTTGGAAAAAGGTGAAAATGAATGGTATGACTAATAGGCAGTGTGAGACAGTGTGGCAGATGTTACATGGGGTGCTACCAGTGAGAGAGTTCCAGAAGAAGAGAAGACTAGTAAGGAGCGAGGACTGTCCCAAGACATGAATGTAGAGGGAAGGAAAACATAGTACATCTTTTTTAGAATTGTTTGTATGCTAGAAGAGTAATTAAGAGGTTAGGGAAGTTATGTAAAGAACTGACTGGAGTGACATGGTTGACTTTTGAGGTAATGATGTTTGGGTTAGGATTTAGAGGAGAGAGAGAGAGAGTGCTGTGGCTGTTTATGGCGTGTTTGAAAGAGTGTTATAGGATGTGAGGAATGTGTATGTGTTTAGAAGGAAAGAGTTAAGTGTGAAAGACAGTGTAAGGGTGATACTAGGGAAATTGTATGTGTGTTATTTGTGGGATGTTAAAAGAAAGGGGGCTATGGACGTAGAAGGAATATGGAAGGTGAAAAAATGGATAGATCTGGTGGATTGGTCTTAGGGTAAGATCGTTTTTGATTATGTAAAGTTAGCGAACTTGATAAGAAATTATACAATAAAGTCCAATGATGATGGGATGGATCGTTTATGAGTGATCGTAAATATTCCCGTCTAAGGGGAAAAAAAAAAGAGCGATAGGCTTGTGATCTTGTGTAAAAACCTGATTTAAATATAAATATATTTATAAATATAAGGTCTCTAGGAGTATTCCAGGTGTTCTTACAAGGAAACACTTTGCTGTGGTTTTATACTAACAGAACAATTGAGGAAAGATGATGGTTTTGAGAAACACAATTCACGTGAAGGTTAATACCAGAAGTGAAAATAACAATGTGGTATATGTTGTATGGGACCTTATTGAAGGGAAAGCTGGTGTGAGAAGACATTTTCAGTGTTCAAGATTTTCAGAAACAAGGAACATATGATGTTACTTTTGTTGAAGAAGGTGTTGCTTTGACTGTGTGTGAGTGGATGAGGAACATAACAGTTGAAGCTTTGCTTTCCATGCTTAAAAAAGACATATTATTGCATGTGTATAACCCCTTCATGGATGTGAACATGCTGATAAACTATCTCGAACAGTACTTTGAGTATGTGAAGGAAGGTGAGAAGCAGAAAAATGTGTTAGGCATCTTTAACTGCATATATATGTTTAAAATCAAACTGAAGAGAGATGCTGGAAATATTGGAAGTGTCAAGCACCCGCCGATGAACTTTAATATTGCTGGTAACAGAGGCTTCCTGTCTTACCCAGGACAGCCTCAATATTGCCAAAAATGTTATGTGTTTGGCCACACTGCGTTTGACTCTAAAAAGGGCGTTGTTTGCAGGAATTGTAAACAGGAGGGGCACACAGCAGGTGAATGTCCTCAAACTAAAACCTGTGATATGTGTGGTGATAACAAGCACAAGGACTGCCCTCTGGCGATCTCCAGGAGGCAGAAGAGATTCAGGAGACAGGCGGTGGAAGGGAGGAGTTATGCAAATGGGGTGGCAGTGGGAAGGAGTGTGGAGGAGGATGGAAGGAAAGTAAAACTGCTTGGCAGAAGACCAGAGAGGAAAAGAGAAGTGGTTGAGATACCAGCCATAAGACAACAGGAGGAGGTGATAGAGGAGCCAGTCAGTCCTGTGCATCCTTCAGACCTTGCTAGTATTGGTATTTTTCTGATGGAGCATTCCAGTGATAATGGGGATGGGTCAGAGTCCGATGAGTTGTAAGAAATGGAAGAGGTCTCCATCAGGAGAGGCCAATTTAAAAAACCAAGAAGTGGGCAGAGTGAAGAAAGTAGTACTGAAAGCCAAAACCGCTACTGAGTATTGGAAGAAAAGGATGGAAAGGCTATCGACAATTGTAAAAACAATACAGAAGCAAATTAAAAATTTTTGGTTGGTTTAATCTTCAGTTCTTATTATGAGTTTAGCTGCCATTTCACAGACCGTAACAATGTTCAAGGATAACGCTAGAAGGATGGCCATTTTGGATTTTTTTAGCTCAGGAAAATGCTTCTATTTTTTGTTTACAAGAATGTGGGCTTCATGAGTCATTAAGGAGGAAGAATTGTCACATGGGAGGTCCATATGGTCAGGAAGCTCTGTAAATAAGAATGATAGAGTAGCCATTTTGACCAAATGAAAGCAGATATCCCCGAATAGTTATTTAATTATAGAAGAATGAAGATGTATTTCAGCAAATTTAGTTTTTGGGGCGTTATATTTTGTGTTATTAATGTGTATGCGTCGACCAGGATGGAAGAGCATAAAATTTTGTTTGAGAAAATTAAGTTTATGCCTATAATAATAGTGGGGCATATGAATTGTGATATAAGTAAAGAAACAGTGAATGTGTCAGGGAAAACTTTATTGGGGTTGGTAAGGGATTTTCGTTTAGGAGACATGCAGAAATTATGTAAAGTGAGTATGAATACATTTCATGCAGAAAGTAGGGGGGTAGAATCTAAGATAGATTACTGTTTGGTGTCAGAAAACATGGTTCCTAAAAGGTATTCTCAAAAGAAAGTTATTTTCATATAGATATATTGTATGGGGAAAATGGAAATTAAGTGAGTGGAGATGGAATAGAAGAAGAGGTGAGATTTTATGAAGAACTATGCATTAAAATGGAGAGATGAGGTTTTGGAGGATGTGCTGAGTGTAATAGAGAGAGATTGTGTGATGAAGAATGTGAGAAAAGAGGAGATATGGGAAGTGATAAACAGAGCGGCTGAAAACAAAACACCCGGTAAGGATTGATTGGCGATAGATTTTTCCAAGTCGCCTCCCCAACGGCACGGAAGGAGGATATCCCCGCCCAGGGACAGGACACAACCACGGATAATTCGTTTAAATATGGTCCCTCCTCCTCACCTCTCCAGTTGTTTCCTGTCCCTTGGATGCACGGATACGCTCCTTCCCGGCGTGGGGGAGCTTTCTTCGCACAGGCCTTAATTATCCCGGCTTGGCCAGAGGGCCTCTGCAGGGAGCGGGTACCTGAAGCTTGGCTTCCCCCGTCTCCTGGCTGTAAGTCCTTCCTTGGAAGGCAGCCCTGGGCAGCGCTGTATTCCTCCGGTGGGGGAGAGGCGCGGGTTCTTCTCCGCGTGGAGCAAAAGCAGGCGGTGGAACGCATCGGGGCGGATGCGTTCCACAGGAACTTCCGGGTCCGGCGTCTCGGGCGCGCGCATGCGCAGAAGACAGGTGAGTACATCGTGACGTCACAACCCGGAAGAGGGTTTAAATTGGCGCCAAATTCAAAAATGTTTGGTGTTCACATTGAAAACATCTCTCTGGAGAGTCCTCTGCTGCTGGGAGCCTATGATTAAGCAAACATTATGTCTGAATCAGAACCCAGAAAGCCTGCAGAACCTCAGGAAGCCCCTGCCCAGGTTGGTCCCTCCTCTGGAGTGTGAGTTAATTTTTTATCTTTCCTGCGGAGAGATTAATAATGTTATATATATTCATTTGCATTATTAGGAGCCACAGAAAGCTCCAAGCAAGAAATGTGGTGTCTGTAGGAAGACTTTATCATCTTCATATAAAAAACCACTTTGTGCAAAATGTATCCAGCAGTTGGTTTCGGAAGAATCTCCGTCTTTCTTATCCAACCTAAAAAGTATTATTAAGGACGAAGTGAATTCAGCCTTGAGTAAAGCTGTGAAACCAGGGCCAAGTGTTTCTGTTCCTACAGAAGTTTCTGCCCCATCTGATTTTGCTGTGGCCAGACCTAGTCAGGCCCTAGAAGATCGCTCTGGCTCAGATTCTGATCATTCAGAGATGGAAGATACTTCTGGACAACCTCTTTGCCCTTTAGATGAAACCGAGGAAATTTTAAGGGCGGTTAGAGCGACAATGGGGCTGCAAGATCAAAGAGAGGCACTGTCGGTTTCAGACAGAATGTTCCAAGGCCTGGGGGAAAAGAAGAGGGGATTCTTTCCGGTTCATGAGAACTTAGTCAATATGATTAAAAAAGAATGGAAGGATCCTGAAAAAAGGCCCCCAGTCACTGAATCATTTAAAAGGAAATATCCCTTTTCGGAAAAAGATGCGGCCTTATGGGATAAAATACCAAGGGTAGATGCCCCTGTTGCTGGAATGTCTAAAAGGGTGGCTCTACCTTTTGAGGACGCTGGCCTTCTAAAAGACCCATTAGATAAGAAGTCAGAATCATTGCTGAAAAGATCATGGGAGACTGCTACGGCTTTATTAAGGCCAGGTATTGCTGCCACCTGTATGGCCAGATCAATGTCCCTTTGGATGGAGGAATTAGAGCACCATCTAGTAGCGGGAACACCAAGGGAGGAGATTTTAGCATCTCTTCCCCTGTTAAAAAAGGCTACCTCTTACCTGGCAGATGCCTCGGCTGATGTCATAAAATTTTCTGCCAGGTCAGCAGCATTAGCTAATTCAGCCAGAAGATGTACATGGCTGAGAGGATGGTCTGGGGACTCGGGTTCCAAAAACAAATTGGTAGCAGTGCCTTGTGAAGGAGATAGGCTGTTTGGAACTAGCCCTAGATGACATACTAGAAAAAAGCCTCAGAAAGGAAGAAAAAATTCCGGTAGAGTCTAGGTTCTTTAATCAAAGACGGAATATAAGAAATCAGAGGGGATTTCGTCCTCCTCCAGGAAAAAGAGATCAATCCTTTCAGTCATCATCATCATCTAGGTCAAATACCTTCAGAGGTAGAGGAAAGAATATTTTCCTTTCCAGAAACCCTGCTTCAAAGCCTGCAACCCAATGACGCCAGCCTTCCAGTGGGGGGAAGGCTATCCCAGTTCCACTCGCAATGGAAGAAAATTTCTACTTCAGCCTGGGTGTTGAACATCATTCAACGGGGATATCACATAGAGTTTCAAAGTCAGCCAAGTTCTCAATTTTTTCTAACAAAGCCTTTTCAATCCGAAAAACAGATCATATTGGAAAAAGAAATAGATCTGCTTATTCTGAAGAATGTATTGGTACCAGTTCCCCCCTCCCAGGAGGGTCGGGGGTTTTATTCTCCGGTATTTTTAGTAAAGAAGCCGAGCGGGTCATATCGAACAATTATCAATCTGAAGAACCTGAACAGATTCATAAAATACAAAAGGTTCAAAATGGAGACGATAAAGACAGCTACCAAGCTGATAATGAAGGACTCTTACATGATAACCCTGGACCTAGAGGATGCATACTACCATATACCCATTCATCTAGATTCCCAGAAGTTCCTCAGGATAGCAGTGACGTTAAGGGGCTCTCTTCATCATTTACAGTTCAGAGCTCTGCCTTTTGGCCTTTGCGCAGCACCAAGGGTCTTTACGAAATAATGTTAGAGGTAATGGCTCGTTTCCATCTTCAGTCAATCCTAATTATTCCCTACCTAGACGATTTTTTGATGATAGCCCCATCTCAGGAAAAACTGTTAAAGGATTTAGAATTTGTGATGGGAGAATTCCAACGACTTGGATGGAAAATCAATCTAAAAAAATCAGACCTCATTCCAGAACAGAAGAAGTGTTTCCTAGGTATTTTATTGGACTCCATAAAAATGTCTTCTTATCTTCCTCCAGAGAAGCTGAACAGCCTGCCGCTGAGATTCCAGCAAGTATCCAGAAAATTGTCCAGCTCCATCAGAGGGATAATGTCTGTTCTGGGTTGCATGACTTCAACAATCCCAGCGGTAAGTTGGGCCCAGGCCCACTCACGCCCTCTACAATCCTTTCTCCTGTCCAGATGGGACAAAGATCAGAGTTCCCTGGACAAGAAAATCCAACTGCCGCTGTGAGTCAGGAGGTCCCTGTCTTGGTGGCAGCAGACAGAGAATCTCAAAAACGGTGTTCTTTGGGCTCCAGCCCCTCAAATAGTGGTCACCACAGACTCCAGCGACTTCGGCTGGGGAGCCCACACAGAGAGGTCATACATCCAGGGTCTCTGGGACGAGACATTGAGGAGCAAGTCATCAAACTACAAAGAGTTACTAGCGGTCTGGTGTGCCCTGCAGGGCCTAAAAGGCGAGCTGACTTCCCAGAATGTGAAGATCCTCTCCGACAACTCCACAGTAGTGGCCTATATCAACAAGCAGGGAGGAACCAGGTGTTTGTCACTGAGCAGGATAGCCTCAAAAATATTCTACTGGGCAGAAGAAAATATTCTATCAATCAAAGCGGTCCATCTGAAAGGTACGGCAAACACTACAGCGGACTATTTAAGCAGAGTGACGATTCAGGAATCGGAGTGGAGATTGGAGACGGGCATCTTTCAATTACTCATAAAGAGATGGGGTTGTCCACAAATCGATCTCTTCGCCACCAGGACGAATCGTCAGGTATACCAGTTTTTCTCTCTGGATCAGAACGAGAGGCCCCTAGGCGTAGATGCCTTTTCACAGGATTGGTCTGCGGGCCTACTGTATGCATTTCCTCCAATCCCACTAATTCCAAAAGTCCTGCAAAAAATAAAAGAAGACAGGGCCTCTGTCATTCTTCTAACACCGTTCTGGCCGAGGAGAAGTTGGTTCCCTCTACTTCTAGAGCTCTCCCAGGGGGATCTCCTCAGTCTTCCCTTAACTCCGGATCTCCTTTCTCAGGGTCCTGTGTTCCACAAAAATCTCCAGATCCTAAAGTTGACGGCCTGGCATGTGAAAGGATGATTCTGAAGAAGAAAGGCTTCTCGGACCAGGTCATATCTACTCTTTTATCTAGCCGGAAGAAAGTAACTTCAACCATCTACACCAGAATGTGGAGGGCTTTTTTGAGATTCCAAGAGTCAAAAATTGTTTCTCCTTCCTCTTCCGCAGTCTCTATCTCAGATATTCTGGACTTTCTACAAATGGGCCTAGATAAAGGACTAAGCACAAGCACACTGAAGGTACAGATCTCTGCTCTTAGTGTTTTTTTAGACAGAAAACTAGCAGAGGATTCCTTTGTGAGGCGTTTCTTAAAAGCATCAGAAAGGATAAGACCTTTTGTCCGTTCTACGGTTCCACCTTGGGACCTTTCCTTGGTCCTTTCTGTATTGGCAGGAGCTCCGTTTGAACCAATAGATTCTATTCCAATTAGGTTGCTAACCTTAAAAACCACCTTCTTACTGGCTATCACCACAGCCAGAAGAATCTGAGAAATTCAGGCTTTCTCCTGCAAGCCACCATACATGGAGGTTCTAGAAGACCGGATCATCCTAAAGCACAATCCTATCTTCTTACCTAAAGTAGCCACATCTTTCCACCGTCAGCAGGTGGTCACCTTACCTTCCTTTTGTCAGAACCCCACATGTGAAAAAGAAGAGGAGTTCAGTCACTTAGACGTTAGGAGGTGTCTATTACGTTACCTTGAGGCTACTAATTCCTTTAGATCCACAGATAGTCTCTTTGTACAGTTCCAGGGAAAAAATAAAGGTTCCAGAGCTAGCAAAACATCCATAGCCAGATGGATAAAATCAGCCATTTCCCTTTGTTATAAGGAAAAGGGTCTCTCTCCCCCTGGAGGTCTAAAGGCCCACTCTACTAGGGCTGTTTCCACTTCGTGGGCAGAGAGGGCCTCAGCTTCAGTGGATCAGATATGCAGGGCGGCCACATGGAAGAATCCCTTGACCTTTTTTAGGCATTACAAGTTGGATGTGGGGCAGTCAGACTTGTCATTTGGCAGAAAGGTGTTGTCGGCCTCTGTCCCCCCTAAGTTAGTCCTCTGGTATATCCTCCTTCCGTGCCGTTGGGGAGGCGACTTGGAAAAGACTTAAATTACTCTTACCGGTAATTGTTTTTTCCAGTAGCCTCCACAACGGCACCTATATTCCCACCCTTAAAAAAAAAAAAAAAAAAAAGAAGAAAAATATAAAAATATATATAAAAAAAAAAAAAAAAAAGACTATTTCAGTTTGTCTGGTCCGGTCCTATGAGATTAATAGGATGTTACTTGTATTAACCTTTTTTCGTTCTCCTATAAGCATCTTTCCTGTGGTATCAACTGGAGAGGTGAGGAGGAGGGACCATATTTAAACGAATTATCCGTGGTTGTTTCCTGTCCCTGGGCGGGGATATCCTCCTTCCGTGCCGTTGTGGAGGCTACTGGAAAAAACAATTACCGGTAAGAGTAATTTAAGTCTTTTCTAGTAGAATATGGAATGTGATAGCGAATGATATGGTAGAATTGTATGAGTATATGTGGAAGAATGTGGTGAAAATATGAAAGCAGGATTAGTTATATTGATTCCTAAGAAAGGGGATTTGTAGTATTTAAAGATTTGGCGTCCTATTACGCTGTTAAATAGCGATTATAATATATGTGCAAAGATGATAGCAAATAGGATGAGAGAGGTTGTGGAAAGCGTGATTGGAGAGGAACAGACGTGTGCAGTGCCTGGTAGAAGAATTCATAATAGTGTATGAGTGTTAAGAGGTTGTGGGATTGCAAAAGTCGGAAAAGTGGAGTATATGTGCTGAGCTTGGACTTCGAGAAAGCGTACAATAGGTTATCACATAAGTTTTTGTTTAGGGTGTTATTAAGATTAGCTTTTCCTTCAGATTTTGTATGGAGATTGAGACATTTGTATGAAGGAATATATGGTAGTGTGTTGTTGAATGGGAATGTAAGTAGAAGAGTGCAGGTCCATTCAGGAGTAAGGCAGGGATGTCCACTTTCACCAGTGGCTTTCATTTGTGCGATTGAACCTTTGTTGGGGATGATACATAAAGATAAAGGGGGGAATTTATCATTAGGAGAATATTTGAAGTCAGTTTTGCTTGCTTCTATGTTGGAGTACTTTGTGCCACATTTATCAAATGTCACAGGTTGTTTGATAAATGTGGCTTGTCCTTAAACCTAACACTTCTGTCTAGAGTAGTTACTCCACTTTTCCTACTCCACCTTCCTCCTGGAGTGAGATTGCGACTTTTTTAAAAAGTCTCAATGATAAATCTGGAGTGAAACTCATTAACATAGCTAACCACACCCACTTTCCCACCTATATTACAAAACTGGAGCGAGTGGTGTACACACGAAAAAAGTCGCAAAATTTTGCGCAAGTGAGTGTAAAACTTCTAAAATCTTCGTGCAATCACATAAAATTTGCGCACGGGAGTGCAAAAAAGTAGCAAAAGCCCTATTTTGTGACTTTTTGATGCCAGAATTCTGGAGTGATGGTATGATAAATCAGGGCTAAAGTATGTAGAGGAGTACAGATACCAGGAGGGGGAGGAAGAGAATGGAAAGTAAGTGGTTATATGGATGATATATGTGTTGTATGTGACTCTGAATGTGCTATTAGAAGAGTTAAGTTATTAGTTTCAATTTTTTGTGGCGTGTTCCGCTTTCAGAGTGAATTGGGATAAAAGTAAGTGTACAAGTTTTGGAGGTAGGAGCTTGAGTGTAGATATGTGAATGTGGTGACTGGTGCTTGGGGTGAAATTTACAGGAATTCTTCATGGGAAAGAAAGTTGGAATGATGTAAAGGAATGAGTAGAGAAAAATTTTAACTTTTGGAAAATGCAGTTTGTCCTTTCTGGAAAGATTTTAGTAATTAAGAGTGTAGTATTGCCAATTTTTTTGTACATAGCATATGTTTTCCCTCCAGGATACATAGACAGTTAACTTGGCTATTATTTGTCTGTTTCTGGAATTCCAGGTCAGATAGAGCAAGGAGAGAAGTCCTAGTGAAGAAGATAGAGAAGGGAGGTTTAGGTTTCTTTGGTGTAAATATAGTAATTTTACTTCTGAAAGCTATCGAGAAGGATAGTAAGTACGTTTGTATGTGCAGATATTTATTTAGGAATTATTTGTTTAGATTAAAGTGGGGTGAAAGAGATTTACGTAAGCCAATTGCTTTTGAGAGTCTGATATGGTATGTATGGGTTGTGATCTTTCTGTTAAAATTTGAGGTGTGTGACGAGGAGGTTAGAGTGTTAAAGGTTAAAAAGTTAGTGACAAGAATGATTGAGGGAAAACAGATTGAACGTGATATAAATCTGGTGAGAGGATGTGATGTGAAGAAGGTATGGAAAAAGGTGAAAATGAATGGTATGACTAATAGGCAGTGTGAGACAGTGTGGCAGACATTACATGGGGTGCTACCAGTGAGAGAGATCCAGAAGAAGAGAAGACTAGTAAGGAGTGAGGACTGTCCAAAACATGAATATAGAAGGAAGGAAAACATAGTACATCTTTTTTGGAATTGTTTGTATGCTAGAGAAGTAATTAAGGTTAGGAAAGTTATGTAAAGAACTGACTGGAGTGACATGGTTGACTTTTGAGGTAATGATGAACTAATAATGGGGATAATGATGTTTGAGTTAGGATTTAGCGGTGAGAGAGAAAGAGTGCTATGGCTGTTTATGGCATGTTTGAAAGAAGTATTATGGGATGTGAGGAATGTGTATGTGTATAGAAGGAAAGAGTTAAGTGTGAAGACAGTGTAAGGGGCCGTTCAAATGGCCATGATACTACGGGTCCACAAAAAGGCGGATCCGCAATACCATGGATTCTGAACGGTGTGTGTTCCGCAATTTGCGGAACACACATCGTTGGCACCCCATAGAAGATGCTTATTCTTGTCCTGCTGTGGCGGACAATGTTCTATATTTTCTTGCGGAGCCGCAGCACTGCGCCGCGACTCGCCAAGATTGCGAGCCACCCATTGAAGTGAATAGGGCCGCATCTATTCCGCAAAATTGCGGAATAGATGCGGACCCATTCAGACAGTCATGTGAATGGGCCCTAAGGCTGATACTAGGGAAACTGTATGTGTGTTACTTGTGGGACGCTAAAAGAAAGGGGGCTGTAGACGCAGAAGGAATATGGAAGGTGACAAAATGGATAGATCTGGTGGATTGGTCGTAGAGTAAGATTGTTATTGATTATGTAAAGTTAGCGAACTTGATAAGAAATTATACAATAAACTCCGATGATGATGGGATGGAACGTTTATGATTGATTGATCGTAAATATTCCCGTCTGAGGGAAAAAAAAAATAAAAAAAATATTTACAAAAAAGTTAGCTGGTCTTGCTTGCATGAGAATAATATGAGTTTTCTTGTTTTTACTATTATAGGTTAAAGTAAGAATTCCTTTTGTCTGCAATATGGTAGATGCTCTTCAGAAGAGTATCAGGCTGGTAGAAGATGAGAAAAAGAGGTTTGCTATTGTACTGTATGTAAGTTAATTCAGGAGGTTGGTGGCTTGGATTTACAGCAGATATATGCCATCCATGATTTCCCTTCTACTGGTATGTACGACATCACATTTCATGAAGAAAGTGTATGCCTCAGTTTATTTGAAAAGGTGAGATGAGCTATGGGGGAGAACCTTGCTCTTAATCACCACATGAGTGTGCCTTTATTTGGCAGACAAGAAAATCCCCTCACTGTTCACTTGTATAACCCATATACAGATTTGGAGCTAATCGAAGCCTTTTTCTGTGTCCGTGAAAGGAGGGGTTAAACAGCACAACCAAAATGGTGTATTTAACAGTAAAGTGAAATTCTGGGTCAGGCTAAAACTGGACCCTAACAACATAGGAGGTTTGGCTCATCCCCCTGCTAATTTCAACATAGCTGGGAACAGAGGTTTTCTTTTTAACCCAGGGCAGCCCAAGTTCTGTAGGGACTGTCAGCAGTATGGACATGTTAGTGATGACTGTCTGACAGGAGAAGTGTGCAGAAATTGTAATGAAAGGGGTCATGAACCAGGGGCCTGCCCCCAGCCCCGTGTCTGTGATGTCTGTGGCTTTTCTGGGCACACTGCCCGTGGTTATGACACCTATGTTTTGTATACCAACACCATTAGCAGCTGGGTGCCTAAGAGTACTTCTGACAAGCCAAGCAGTGCCATAGCTACAAGGTCTGAGGATAATGTCAGTTAGAAAAAGGGGGTCAGTCAGCATATCCCAGTGTGCAGGTGCACGCTGCCATGGCTAGATACACAAAGGAAAAAATATATAATACAACCGCACTCTGCAAACCAAATAAAGTACAAAAATGCCATAGTAATAGAAAATATTCTGGTGCTAATGCTACGCTTATTTGCGGTAGTAAATTTGAGATTCTTGGCAAATATATTTTGTACAAAATTATTTGGGCCCGTCTGCCAAACATCAAGGGGATCTCTGTAAGACAGGAACCTAACCCTAAATGCTACCTGTTATGTGCCATGATGGCCACCATAAAATTCAGGGAGTGCAGGTTCCACATGCATGCTGGCTCTACTCTGCTTTTTATTATTTTTGGAGCCAAAATGGCCTTCATTGAATGCAGGTACCAACATGCATGCCGAGCCCACTCTATACCTCGCCTGGTGCCAAATGGCTACCACTAAATGCAATGAGAGTCCACTCTATACCTCTTCTGGTGCCAAAAGGCTTCCAGTGAGTGCAGGGAGAGCAGGCTACAGCTTAATACTTACACTAATTAAAATCAGCCTATGGGGCAGACAGGCTGGTCAGGGGGGCAGAGTGCTGGTTTGCAGAGTGCTGTTGAATTTTATTTTTTTCCTTTGAGTATCTAGCCATGGCGGCGTGCACCTACACACTGGGATGTACTGACTGACCCCTTTTTCTTTGCAGTTTGTACTGGAGGTGTGGCTGACTCCATTAGTCGTGCACTCCTGACCAGCCTGTCTGCCCTATAGGCTGATTTTAATTAGTGTAAGTATAAAGTGTAAGTGCTCTCCCTGCACTCACTGGAAGCCTTTTGGCACCAGGCGAGGTATAGAGTGGGCTCAACATGCATGTTGGTACCTGCATTCACTGGATATAATGGAGGCCATTTTGGCACCAAAAATGATAAGAAGCAGAGTGGACCCACATGCATGTGGAACCTGCACTCCCTGAATTTTGTGGTGGCCATCATGGCACATAACAGGTAGTATTTAGTGTTAGGTTCCTGTCTTACAGAGATCGCCTTGACGTTTGGCAGACGGGCTCAAATAATTTTGTACAAAATATATTTGTCAAGAATCTTAAATTTACTAAATAAGCGTAGCATTAGCACCAGAATATTTTCTATAACTATGGCATTTTTGTACTTTATTTGGTTTGCAGAGTGCTGCTGCATTGTATATTTTTTTTCCAATGTCAGTTAGGTTACCTCATATACATCTGCTGTGAGGGCTAACATCCCTACAGCATGTGCCCCACAACAAGCTGCAGGTCAAACAGAAGAAACCCCTGAAGTTTCAATATAGCAAGAAATGACAGGACAAGATGGCAGCGTTAACCCCTCAAATACTGAAGATGTGAGGGAAGAAATCCTTGAGGAGAAGATTTCAACTTTGGATACCTATATGGGAGAGATTAGTGTCTCAAAAAGTAAAATTATTACTTACCTGAGTCAAATATTTGATAGCATCCCCACCCCTACCCCAGAGGCCACAGGAAAGGAAGGTGAGGGTGAGGGTCCAAGTTCAAATATATATTGGTCTGAATCTGAGGAGGAGGGACCAAAAATGGAGACTGCTCTGAGCGTACCACTGACCTGAAAGTTGTCAAAAGGTTCTAAAGATAAAAGAAAGGCTAAAAAATGCTAAATTTGATCATCCTATCACTATTGAAACCTCTAACAAGTTCAGTGTTTTACAAATGGACTTAAGCCTTGAGTCAGAGGCTTCTCCCATTTACACCCCGGCCCCTTCACCTGGCACAAAATTTCTAGATGACGCCCCGGTGAAGAATTTTGGCCAAGATATGTCTGTTCAATCAATAAGTTAAAAATTTGCACCCTAAATGTTAGGGTGTTTACCAATAGAGCCCACACGGTTGCTATTTTAGACACCATTAAGGGATATGATGCTGACATTGTACGGTATGTTTACAAGAGTGTGGGATTAATAAAGTGCCTGGTAATGATGAATGGAGGATGGGTGAGAGTGTGTTGTCTGGTTCTGACCTGAATAAAAATGATGGAGTGGTTATTCTGTGTAAAAATAAGAACATGAGATTGGCAGAATTATACTTGCTGAATTAAGTTTGTATGGATGGACTGATAAAATACTTAATGTGTATCCGCCAACTGATAACTGCGAGAGGGTAGCTTTATTTGAGAATTTTACTTAGTGGGAAGGATTCTTTTTTTTTTTTTAACATTCTTTATTTTTTATTTTTAAAAAAGTACAAGTAACAAGTATTGTTCACAATCAAATAACACGTGTTTTCAGAACATTCATTGTATAGAAAACAGGTAAGTGCTCATATGCAATCCACATCTCAAGATACACTATTCTAAACCTTTCAATTTTAGAATCTGATATTCATTGTGACCCTCCATCCTAATGGTCATCTAGAGGTTATATTCTTGGCGGGGCTGGAAAGCCAATATTTTCACTGATTTCCTTTAGAGAGGAACATTCAACAAGACAGAAGACAAGGCAAACATCCATTACCAACAAAAATATTACAAAAGGAGGGAAGGGGGGGGGGTAGGAAGCAGCAGTGATTTATAGAGTGTTTCCCAAGGAAATGGGAAACTAAAAATATGGAATGAGTGTTAAGTCAAAGCCTCAATGACTGAAGTACACTACAAAGTGTTTACTATCTCAACCCATGGTGGCCACACCATGGGTTGAGATAGGTTATGGCTCCTATTCAGCCAACTAGTCATCTCCTCAAATCGGTATATTTGATTTACCTTAGCCTTCAATTCTCCAATCGATGGTGGTTGTGTATCTAACAGTGGAGAGGGATCAATGCTTTTGGTGCCGCTAAGATGTGCATAACCAGATTTTTCTTAGAGGGTTTGTATTCCTTAGATTAACTGGCGAAAACAATCATATCTAAAGTTATCTGAAATTCTGGTGTAGTGAGTTTCCTAGTGACTTCTCCTATCCCCTCCCAGTATGATGTGGTCAGAGGGCAAGACCACCATATATGAGACAAGGATCCCTCTCCTCCCCCACATCTCCAGCATCGCGGGGACACCGACAACCCCCTCCTATAAAGGAACTCAGGGGTTCTAAACCATCTAGACAAGAGCTTAAAATGATTCTCTTCAAGGCGCAGACATGGTGAGAAGACCTCAATATTCGTCTTACTTCCTGACTTGAGAGCACCCTCCCCAGCTCCTTTTCCCATTCTTCAAGGTATGATGGTTTTAGGATTCTTTTAATACTGACAGGCGACTTTAATTGTATTCTAGAAGTAAAGGACAGAGTTGGTTTGGGACTGGCGACGATAGACTCCTCAGGGAAGCTCCTGAAGGACATGATAGATGATTTAAAAAAAAAAAAAAAAGATGTGGTTAAAGTCTTCTATGATTTCATGTCTATGATTTCAATGTCAGGATGGTCTGTAATATTATCCAATGGGCAAATACAAAATTGAGACCTTTTTCCTTATTAGCCCTAGATATTGAAAAGGCTTTTCATAGCCTCTCTTGGACTTATCTCTATCAGGTTATATCTGCTATGGGTATATCGGGAGCATTTTTATGTGCTATACAAGCTCTTTATACAAACCGCACGGCTTTTCTTAAATTGCCCACTAATAACCCCATCCATATTAACCGAGGCACCCGTCAAGGTTGCCCCCTTTCCCCTGCCCTGTTTGCCTTAGCCATTGAACCGTTGGCCATAACGATCCACACCAATCCAAATATAGCAGGGTTCAGATTGGCACACGCGAGTATAAAGTGAGCCTTTTTGCTGACGATATGCTCCTTACTACTGTATCACGCGCCCCCTGACTAATATACCCAACTTAATGAACTGTTTGAGTACATTTGGTCGCTTTTCTGGCCTCCGGATCAATGCTAAAAATCAGAGGTTTTACATTATAATATACCGCATGAAGTTAGGGATTTAATTTCTCTTAATTTTGGATTTACACATAGGGATCATTACCTACCTTATTTATGGGTCAATCAACCTAAAACCTTAGATTCTACTTTTAAATGGAATTGCGCTCGTCTCATTCCTACGCTTCTTCAAGATCTGATCCACTGGAACTACCCTACTCTATCATGGTTAGGTAGAATACATACAGTCAAAATGGTCACTTTGCCAAGAATACTGTATCTATTTCGATCTCTTCCCATGCCAATAACAGGTTCTGCTCTGTGGACTCTACAGACAGAAATCTTCCGCTTTATATGGGCTTATAAAAGACCACGGATAGCTAGACATATAATGAAGCTGCATAAGGGTGTAGGTGGACTTTCAGTCCCTCATCTTTACAAATACTATATTGCAGCCAGACTATCACAGTTAGTCTCGTTCAATGCTCTTCCTCACCTCCCACAATGGGTCATCTTAGAGACCGATTTACTACAACCTGCATCACCGCTAGCATTGATATGGTCACCTGACATCCCTTTGGGGACGATTGATCCAGCTGCAAAAATTCCCTACCTTATGCTACAACTGGAGGAAGGTTAGGTTCAAATATAAATTGCAAAGTCCTATCTCCCCCTTACTTCCACTATTCAGAAACCCCCTATTTCCACCTGGCTTACCGCCAACTGCGTTTATTTGGTGGAAACATTCCAGACTGCGCTGTGTTGGTGATTTTCTGCTCCGCTCTCAGCTCATGTCCAGGGCATACTTTATATCTGCTTTTTCTCCCCCACCCTCGGAATTCTTTAGAGTCTCCCAGGTCTTCCATTTCCTAACGTCCCAGATCCCTGCCACTAATATGATAGTCTACACACCATTTGAAAGACTCTGTAAATACAGAGCTTTAGAGAAGGGCTCACTCTCTTCTATTTACTCTATTTTAAACGCATCATCCCCTGATGCCAAATTAGAATTCATGCATGGCTGGGAGGTCGATTTGGGAGAGACTCTTACCATGGGACAATGGTTTGATTGCTGTACTATGATTAGTAAAGGGAGCTGGCGGGTCACCTTAATTCAAACCTCCTTGAAGATTCTTCATAGGGTCTATTTCATTCCGTCTAGACTACATGCTATCTATCCAACAGTCTCCCCCTTCTGCTTTAGAGGTTGCCAGACCATAGGAAACACCCTTCATATATGGTGGACCTGCCCAGTGGTTCGTAGGTTCTGGACTAATACTAAAAGAGGGTTATATGAAGTATTCGGGAGGGATCTTCCCCTGTCAGCGCCTATATATCTATTAGGCCTTAAACCAGCGGCATTGAACTATACAGAATATAAACTTCTTCAATTCATTCTGATGTCAGCCAGTATTCACATAGCATCCAAATGGCATACACCCTCTCTCTCGATGTCAGCAGTTATTCATAGAATTAATACTATTGCACTGTATGAAAAACTAAATGCTACACTAAATGATACCAGGGAACGCTATTCGCAGGTATGGAACTCCTGGCTGAACTGCTCCAACTCTCCTAACTTACAATATTACTTATCTCTCTAACCAGACAATCTAAACTGTGGGGGACCATTTAATATATGCCTACCCCCTCTCTTCCCCTTCTTACCCCTGACCGGTGGAGTCCCGAAGACCGTTCCTTTCAGGTATAGTTTTGACAGAATTAGACAACTCAGGTTTATCGATAAGTTTTTATTGTTATATAATTGTTCCGTTCATACAATAGATTTATATATACATTGTATTCTGTACGCCAATGTACCCATAGGAGAAATATGTTTGCCTAATATGTGCATTTTTGTACTGTAATTACGATTTCTCCATTTTTGCAATCAACCCAATAAATACTTTTTGGAATTAAAAAAAAGTAAATAAATATAAATAAATAATAAAAAAATAAATAAATTAAAAGATATAGCAATAGTTATTATTATTACTAGTATTAGCAATAGTAATTAGACTACGTACACACCCATACAAACATCCCGACCCTTCTTCGTTCATAAAAAAAAATAAAAAAATATTTATTATATTTATATATATATTTATTCGTCTTAGCAATAGTATAGTGGAATATGTATGTGTAAAAGCAAGCAAGCATACATTCTGCCATTCTGCCCGAGTTGCCATTTCTTTCTGGCTCTGCCCTCCACTGAGACGATTGGATGTCGTGGGCCAGTTTCATCGTCATTATGATCCTCCTGCTCCTCCACCAGTGGCAGCTCCTCATCTTCCATGGGAGTTTCTCCTTGTTGGGTTCCCAACAGCTACAGGGCAGGCAGCAAGATGTGTTAGCTGCAATCATTCTGCCGTCATCCCTTACTGCGTGAGCGGGAGCATCTGTTCTAAGATAAATATAAGGGGGTGACATCGTTCATGACACAGCCGTCCCTACTGACAAATTTTGTGGCCTCCTAAAAGGGCTTCAGCATGAGACAGGTGTCTCTTATGAGCCACCACTTCCTCACCTCAAAACAACACGTGTTCCCAGCTGGGGAGGTCTGGTGCATGAAAAAAAATCATTCTCTTCTTTCTGCTGATTGTACAGACGCTCTAGCATGTGAAAAGTGGAATTATACTGACGTTGCAAGTCCAGGAAGCATTGCACGACTAGGTTAATTACCTGCGCCATGCCCCCAGGTGATAAATGTATGGTTGTGGCGGATCCACAATAACGGGGGACCCCAAGTCCTCTGTGTGACTGGAGTGGTTGGTGCCCATGCATGACCACCACTCCATTCGTTCATCACCTATCCTGTGAATAGGTGATAAATGTTAATGAGGAAACCCCTGGAGAAATGAACAGATAAGCCTGGTGTAATGAACCTGAAGGAGAAATTAAAAAATATAATTATAATGCCGCCTGTTATACCAAAAATTACATCCTCAAGTTCTATACCTATGTGCAAATTCCAAAGGTAGGGGTGGTACTCAATTGGGTGAGGCGGCATAAATTACACAGGACAGGACAAATGAGGTTTGTTGATGAATATCAGACGTTGGCTATATGTTCACTAAGAAGACCACTAAGTGACCACACGCTGTACATACATGATTGTATCCAATGGGGTAGTATAGAGAGTTTAACCCATCCAATAAGGATTAGATATGTATGTAAACTTTAGGATGATCATGTATATAATTTGAAAGGGTGCTTTTCCCCTCTGAGCATTTTTGTGTTTTGAAAGTGTTAAAGGTTTTCTGTCACCAGTTTTTTCGGTATGAATCAGGCTGACATTAGAGATGTGCTAATGTCACCTGATTCCAAATATATATCTGTTTTATTTACTAGTGCCCCCATTTTTATATAAAATGAACTTTTATTTTATGCTAATAAGGCCTCTAGGTGCAAGAGGCGTTACCCCTGCTCCTAGAGGCTCTGTTGATTGACAGGACCAGGCAGAGAAGAAACACTCCATTCACCATAGCTTGCAAGGACCTTCAATGATGTCATGACCATGTGATCAGTCACATGGTTTAGGAGGAGACAGGCTGTTTGTGTGATCCTAACCATGTGACTGATCACATGGTCATGACATCATTGAAGGTCCTTGCAAGCTATGGTGAATGGAGTGTTTCTTCTCTGCCTGGTCCTGTCAATCAACAGAGCCTCTAGGAGCAGGGGTAACGCCTCTTGCACCTAGAGGCCTTATTAGCATAAAATAAAAGTTCATTTTATATAAAAATGGGGGCACTAGTAAATAAAACAGATATATATTTGGAATCAGGTGACATTAGCACATCTCTAATGTCAGCCTGATTCATACCGAAAAAACTGGTGACAGAAACCCTTTAAATGCTCCTGGATGGCCGTAATAAACCTTACTCTTCCTTAAGGGCTCATGCACATGACCATATCTGTTTTGCGATCCGCAAATTGCGGATTCCCAAAACACAAGTGGGTGCTGGCAATTTTTTCCACTTCAATACAAATATAGAATCCATGTCCACAAAACAGACAAGAATAGGACATGTTATATCTTTTTTGCAGGGACACGAAACGAACATACGGAGTGCTGTCTGCATCTTTTGCAGCCTCATTGAAATGAATGGGTCCACATCCAATCCCCAAAAAATGCATATTGGATGTGGACCAAACATATGGTCATGTGAGGGCTCATTAGGGTGGACACTTAGATCACCCTCAAAAGACAGACTTTATAACCCCGCCCCCGGCTCCGCGAAGCTATTCCCTGAACTGGTTAGGCCATTCCCCCTCCCAGCCCACAGCTGACGGGGAATTAAAAAATGAAAGGCAGAATCAACTTCAGGTCAGCTGCAAGGGCGGGCAGGAGGGAGGGTGACTTTCTCCCTGCAGCTCATGCTCAAACAGCACAGTGCGGTTGTCTGAACCTGAGCTGTTCAAAAGGATATCCCTGCGTCCGTCCTTGTGGACCGCAAAACACTTACGTTCATGTGAATGCACCCTTAGGCCCCATTCACACGACCGTATGTTCATTTCCGTATCTTATCCGCATTTTTGCGGATAAGATGCGGAACCATACGGACCTATTCATTTTTCCATAGGAGAAGTTCTCCCGCAAAAAAAATGAAACATGTCCTATACTTGGCCGCAAAATCACATCCGTAGCCCCATTAAAGTAAATGGGTCCGCAAAAATGCGGAACACTACGTAAGACCTTCCGTATGTCTTCCGTTCCATTTTTATACGGATCACGGAATACATACGGTCGTGTGAATGGGGCCTTAGTCAGGAGCTTAGTCAGTGCCGAACAGGCATAGGTTTTCTTTTCTGTTTGTGTTATTTGATTTTAACCCAATAATTAAACTGGCTGCACTCAGTTTCAACAAAGCTGCCGTGACATCTAAGCAATTACACTTTCTTACTTTCTCATTGCGGGGATTGTCACAAAAGGGTGGAAGTATTACTTCTTGTGCAAAGTGAAACCTAGACAACACCTTGGGTAGGAAGGCTGGGTCAGGTTTCAGAATGACTCTATCTTCTCTAAATTCCGTATTAGGCCCATGTGGGTACCCTTGGGGAAGAGTAATCTGAGATCTGGAAACAGCTTTGAAAAAACAATCCACAAAAGGTTGATCATTAGAAAAAGAGCACTCAGCACTGACACCTGTATCTTTAGAGTAGAAAGAGAGAGACCCTAATCCTCGTATAAAATCCAGCATCTGGGCAATCTGAAAAGTTGGAATTTTACCATCCACCTGAAAATCTTAGAAAGGTATTCCACACTCTAAGGTAGATCTTTGAAGTAACTGGTTTTCTACTCTTTTAACAAAGTAGAAACCACCTTTGAAGATAAACCTTTAGCATGGACCTTTCAGTATCTGGGCCCTAAATAACAGATTCAAGTGAACCACGCTCTTCTGAATCAAAAGGGAGCTAAGGAGCTACTAGGATGACTTTTTTTCCTGCTTTCCCTGACTTTCTTAAGAACTCTGGGAATTAGAGCCAGCAGGGAGAAGGCATAAGTTATGTTCCAATCGCACTTCTGCTGTTGGGTTGTCTCCTGACTTTTCTGTTGTTATGGGTAGCAAAACGATCTGTCTCTGATAGACCCCAAAGAGACAATCACGTTGAAAACCTTCTGATTTAAGTACCACTCCCACTGATCTATATGATGATGGCTTAAGAAGTCTGCCTTCTGGTTCTGATGCCCTTTATGTATACTGCTGACAGTCAGGCCAATTCATTCTCTGCTAAGACGAAAGTCTACTGGGAAATCTTCAAAATAAATGATGATCTTGTCCCCCCCCACCCATTTAGGTGGGCTACTCCTGTGGTGTTGTCTTACAGTACCTTGATATTCTCTCCTTTGACTACTGGGAGGGTTGATACCAACACTTTTTTTTTCCGCTAGTAGCTCCTCCATATTGGAACTGAGAGATCTTTCCTCCCAATTGCCCTGAAATATTTTGTTCTTCACATGGCCACCCCACCCCCAAGTTCTGGCATCTTTGGTCACTAACACCTGATTCTCCATGGACCAAGGAACCCCTCTGACTAGATGTTCTACTGAAGTCCACCAGGTTTGACACCTCACGGTTTCCTGAAACAGTGTGAACCTTCGGTCCAGGGTCAGGGACTCCCCATCCAAGTTGTTCAGGATACCTGCTCCAAGTGTCCTACAATGAATCTGAGCCCAAGCTACTGCTGGGATGCAAGCTATAAATAGACCCAGAACTGACCCTGCAAATTTTAGAGTTACCCTGGCATTTTAAATCAGAGTCTGCGCTGCATGTTGTGTTTTGAGGATCTTCCCTGGAGAAGGCCACAGAGGACTCCAGGAGAATACCTAGGAATATCCTGGATCTTGAAGTGATAAGAGAGGGCTTTTTATTAGATTTTATCCAGCTTGGGCAGTCACTTCCAACAGCAGATGGTGTGTACTCGATGTGATTCAGGAAGGCTTAAAGTTGGAATTTGCCTATCCTACTCCAACGAGATTCATGGTATTAAGAGCAGTGTCAAGCACAAAAAACATGACGTTAAATCTACAGGTCCAGAAACTTCTGTTGTTAGGGTTGGTAGTCCGAGTTCCACCAGAACAGATAGGGCAGGGATTTTTTTCACACCTATTCCTAGTACCGAAACCAAATTGCACATTTAGGACCATAATCAACTTAAAGCCCCTAAACAAATTCCTTGTTTACAGGAGGTTCAACAGACTCAGGGCTTCAGCTTTTTCAGTTTACGGCACTAGCCTTTGTCACTTCTATGACCCAGAAGACATTTACAGATATAGTGGTAGAAATGACAGCCAATGTAACAGAACAGGAAATTATTTTCATACCCTACCTAGATGACTTTCTGTTGGTGGGGCCTATCTGCGCAAAGCAAAAAAGCCTTCCTCCCACCAGATCCCTGGCGTCATTGGGAAGAGGGTTTTTTTTATCAGGCTCTTTCCCTTTTCCTCCAAAGAAAAATCCTTTAGATTTCCCTTTAGTGAAGCTCCATTTGCCTTCCCTTTGTCTTTCCCCTTTTTTGAGATCTATTTTTGGGGGGAAAAATTGAGGGGCTTAACAAGGGATTGAGGAAAAGACGTCTTGTTATCCACAGCCTTTGCCAGCAAAACATCCAGATTGTTTCCAAATTGGTTCTTCACAGGGAATTCCACATAGACGACTGCAGCTAATTCTCCTGACCATGCCCTTAAAATACTGATCTAAAAACTGATGACCTATCCTCTGGATCTGCTGTTTAAGAAGACACTAGCACTCCTTCGAGAGCTGCGGCTTTCTCCATGCAGCCGTGATACTAGATTTTAAGATGCTGTCTACATTTTAAGATGCTGTCTAGATTTTAAGATGCTGTGAGTTCTTAAGAAAACCGTCTGCGGTCCATCAGGACTTTCAATGGACCCATCTTCTCAAGTGGAAAAGAGTTTTAAATTAAACTAATCCAGCAGATATGAGACTGCCTTGACAGAAGGTGCTGCACATGAGCGCCTATGTGCTCTCCCACGGTACTGGTCACCAGTGCAGCCAGAACCTTTTCCTATGTGGCAAATAATCTAGTCAGGTACCACCATCCTCACACATATCAATTTTTTATCAACACAGGAAAAAGTCAACTATTTTTTTGGACCGTCCAGAAATTTCTACACGTTTGGCAACCCTGCTCAGGGCGTGTCTTTTCTTTTCTGCCTATCACAGCTCAGGAGGCAGTTGAAGGATGAAACTGAGCATGTGTAGCCATTTCGGTGAGCAGGTCAAAGAGATAAGAAAACAACAAACAGCAGGTGGCGCTATACACATATATTTTATTGAATAACTCAGTGGCTATGCTAAATTTTTAATTACATGCAATTACAAAAGATCTCAGATCCAGGTGCTGGTTTGAAAACTTTAGAATATATTTTTGTTGTACAACCCCACGGGATCATGCAAAACAATTAGTTACGAGGAGAATAGAGGGGTCCCTCTTAGAAGCCAATCAAAATTCAGCTCTAATCTTTTAGAGGCTCTTCGGAAAACGAAAGCAGAGATTTGATTGGTTACAGCTTCACTTCGGTGTCGCACTGCTTTTCCTAAGCGTCTCCTCTCGTGTACGTCATTATGGACAGCTCCCTCCATCACCTCCAGGGATAATGTATATAGTCAGCCAGGCACTGCCGAGCGTCATGTTAGTATTCGCCTATCAGCGTCTCACGTGTTCAACGTGATTACGTCATACGCCAACTTTTGCAGGAAGGAGGAAGTGTTCCAAGATGGCGTCCCGCACTGAGGCCGGGGTTCAGGTGCTGGGTGTGTAGTAAAGTGACGAATTCACAACCAGTAGAGGAGGCAGCCCAGCGGGTGAGTACCGCCGGGGACTTCTTTTTAGTGGGGCTCGCTGGTTTCTGTCACCGGGGTGTTGCGCTCTGTGCAGCTGTGAGTGGTAAAGGGAAGACAGATTACCGTTTCTCAGCACAGTACCGGGTCCCGCCTGTCTGCTGTGTGTCCTAATCATCCTGGTGTCTGGATGACTGCGCTGGCCGCCATAGTGACTGGACTGTGGACATGATGACTGGGTTATAGCCATGGCGACTGGATCACTTCCCTGGCTGGCATGTTGACAGGACCATCATCATGATGACTGAATCACTTCCCTGTCTGTGATGGTGACTGGGACGTGGACATGGTGTCTGACTGGATCACTTCCTGGCTGACATGGTGACTGGATCACTGCCCTGGCTGACATGGTGACTGGATCGCTGCCCTGGCTGACATGGTGACTGGATCGCTGCCCTGGCTGACATGGTGACTGGATCGCTGCCCTGGCCGCCATGGCGACTGGATCGCTGCCCTGGCCGCCATGGCGACTGGATCGCTGCCCTGGCTGACATGGTGACTGGATCGCTGCCCTGGCTGACATGGTGACTGGATCGCTGCCCTGGCTGACATGGTGACTGGATCGCTGCCCTGGCTGACATGGTGACTGGATCGCTGCCCTGGCTGACATGGTGACTGGATCGCTGACATGGTGTCTAGACAGCCGCCTGAGCCCCTGTGGCGACTGGATCGCTGCCCTGGCCGCCATGGCGACTGGATCGCTGCCCTGGCCGCCATGGCGACTGGATCGCTGCCCTGGCCGCCATGGCGACTGGATCGCTGCCCTGGCCGCCATGGCGACTGGATCGCTGCCCTGGCCGCCATGGCACTGGATCGCTGCCCTGGCCGCCATGGCGACTGGATCGGCTGCCTGGCCGCCATGGCGACTGGATCGCTGCCCTCTGCGCCATGGCGACTGGATCGCTGCCCTGGCCGCCATGGCGACTGGATCGCTGCCCTGGCCGCCATGCGCGACTGGCGACTGGATCGCTGCCCTGGCCGCCATGGCGACTGGATCGCTGCCCTGGCCGCCATGGCGACTGGATCGCCGCCGCTGCCGCCATGGCTGCCTGGCGACTGGATCGCTGCCCTGGCCGCGATGGCGACTGGATCGCTGCCCTGGCCGCCATGGCGACTGGATCGCTGCCCTGGCCGCCATGGCGACTGGATCGCTGCCCTGGCCGCCATGGCGACTGGATCGCTGCCCTGGCCGCCATGGCGACTGGATCCCTTCCCTGTCTGTGATGGTGACTCGGTAGCTGAGAATGAACGTATCGTTCCCAATAATTGCCTGCTGTGTCAGCCCACGTTCAGGGGCCTTTACCTGTTCCTGGCCTCTCAGTTTCGGCTCTGTGTCACCCTGGTTGTCTTCACTGGACTTCAGTCTCCATCTTTAAATTTCCTCCCTGGTCTGCAACCAATAAGTGGCCTCAGTGGTGATGTGTTCACAAGCCGCACGTGACCCATTAGTGAACTTTTGTGCGCTATATTGGAAGGGGCCATTCATACAACGTTTTCTGTGCAGTAAAATTTAACCATGATATCACCGGCAGCCGCTTCCTTTCTTCTTCCCAGTTATTTCAATTGGAGGCAGCTATGGAGATCTCGGAACGGCAGTTGAAAACCTCGCCGATATATCCCTTCTCAGCATAGCCTCAGCTTCATGATCCTCAGCGTTGCCTCCCATTGAAATGAATGGAAGACCGAAACCAGCAGGAAAACCATGCGACTGACAGCAAAATTTCAGCGAAGACCCAGTGTGAACAGCCCCTAATAATTGTGTGCATAGTGAGTCTGACAGGCTGTGTTATATCCTGTTAGAGGCAGCTGGGACATGACATGGGGCCTCCAGAAGCTCCCTGGAAGTACTTGTCGCCCTGCAGTTGTATATGTGGGGAGCCTGTCAAAGGACAGAGGGAGCTACCGCCCTCTGTGTAACCTCTCGGATGCCACGGTCGCTTAGGACAATCCTGGCTCCTGTGGGCACAGCTCAAACAGCTGATCGGCTGGAGTGCCAGGAGTTGCTACCCCCTCCCTTTCCCCAAGCAATCTGATATTGATGACCTATCCTGAGTATAGGTCGTCAGTATATATTAAAAAAAAAAAAAAAAAAAGGCTCAGGCGGCTGTCTAGACCCGTCACAGGGGCTCAGGCGGCTGTCTAGACCCATCACAGGGGCTCAGGCGGCTGTCTAGACCCGTCACAGGGGCTCAGGCGGCTGTCTAGACCCGTCACAGGGGCTCAGGCGGCTGTCTAGACTCGTCACAGGGGCTCAGGCGGCTGTCTAGACCCCGTCACATGGGGCTCAGGCGGCTGTCTAGACCCGTCACATGGGGCTTCAGGCGGCTGTCTAGACCCGTCACATGGGGCTCAGGCTGGCTTCTAGACCCGTCACATGCGGGCTCAGCGGCTGTCTAGACCCGTCACATGGGGCTCAGGCGGCTGTCTAGACCCGTCACATGGGGCTCAGGCGGCTGTCTGACCCGTCACATGGGGCTCAGGCGGCTGTCTAGACCCGTCACATGGGGCTCAGGCGGCTGTCTAGACCCGTCACATGGGGCTCAGGCGGCTGTCTAGACCCGTCACATGGGGCTCAGGCGGCTGTCTAGACCCGTCACATGGGCCAGGCGGCGTCTAGACCGTCACATGGGCTCAGGCGGCTGTCTAGACCCGTCACATGGGGCTCAGGCGGCTGTCTAGACCCGTCACATGGGGCTCAGGCGGCTGTCTAGACCCGTCACATGGGGCTCAGGCGGCTGTCTAGAACCCGTCACATGGGGCTCAGGCGGCTGTCTAGACCCGTCACATGGGGCTTCAGGCGGCTGTCTAGACCCGTCACATGGGGCTCAGGCGGCTGTCTAGACCCGTCACATGGGGGCTTCAGGCCGGGCTGGCTTCTAGACCCGTCACATGGGGCTCAGGCGGCTGTCTAGACCCGTCACATGGGGCTCAGGCGGCTGTCTAGACCCGTCACATGGGGCTCAGGCGGCTGTCTAGACCCGTCACATGGGGCTCAGGCGGCTGTCTAGACCCGTCACATGGGGCTCAGGCGGCTGTCTAGACCCGTCACATGGGGCTCAGGCGGCTGTCTAGACCCGTCACAATGGGGCTCAGGCGGCTGTCTAGACCCGTCACATGGGGCTCAGGCGGCTGTCTAGACCCGTCACATGGGGCTCAGGCGGCTGTCTAGACCCGTCACATGGGGCTCAGGCGGCTGTCTAGACCCGTCACATGGGGCTCAGGCGGCTGTCTAGACCCGTCACATGGGGCTCAGGCGGCTGTCTAGACCCGTCACATGGGGCTCAGGCGCTGTCTAGACCCGTCACATGGGGCTCAGGCGGCTGTCTAGACCCGTCACATGGGGCTCAGGCGGCCTGTCTAGACCCGTCACATGGGGCTCAGGCGGCTGTCTAGACCCGTCACATGGGGCCAGGCGGCTGTCTAGACCCGTCACATGGGGCTCAGGCGGCTGTCTAGACCCGTCACATGGGGCTCAGGCGGCTGTCTAGACCCGTCAATGGGGCTCAGGCGGCTGTCTGACCGTCAGGGCTCAGGCGGCTGTCTAGACCCGTCACATGGGGCTCAGGCGGCTGTCTAGACCCGTCACATGGGGCTCAGGCGGCTGTCTAGACCCGTCACAGGGGCTCAGGCGGCTGTCTAGACCCGTCACATGGGGCTCAGGCGGCTGTCTAGACCCGTCACATGGGCTCAGGCGGCTGTCTAGACCCGGTCACATGGGGCTCAGGGCGGCTGTCTAGACCCGTCACATGGGGCTCAGGCGGCTGTCTAGACCCCGCCGTCACATGGGGCTCAGGCGGCTGTCTAGACCCGTCACATGGGGCTCAGGCGGCTGTCTAGACCCGTCACATGGGGCTCAGGCGGCTGTCTAGACCCGTCACATGGGGGGCCTCACAGGGCGGCTGTCTAGACCCGTCACATGGGGCTCAGGCGGCTGTCTAGACCCGTCACATGGGGCTCAGGCGGCTGTCTAGACCGTCACATGGGGCTCAGGCGGCTGTCTAGACCCGTCACATGGGGCTCAGGCGGCTGTCTAGACCCGTCACATGGGCTCAGGCGGCTGTCTAGACCCGTCACATGGGGCTCAGGCGGCTGTCTAGACCGTCACATGGGGCTCAGGCGGCTGTCTAGACCCGTCACATGGGGCTCAGGCGGCTGTCTAGACCGTCACATGGGCTCAGGCGGCTGTCTAGACCCGTCACATGGGGCTCAGGCGGCTGTCTAGACCCGTCACATGGGGCTCAGGCGGCTGTCTAGACCCGTCACATGGGGCTCAGGCGGCTGTCTAGACCCGTCACAGGGGCTCAGGCGGCTGTCTAGACCCGTCACAGGGGCTCAGGCGGCTGTCTAGACCCGTCAATGGGGCTCAGGCGGCTGTCTAGACCCGTCACAGGGGCTCAGGCGGCTGTCTAGACCCGTCACAAGGGGCTCAGGCGGCTGTCTAGACCTGCACCAGATTTACCACAGGGGCTCAGATGGGATCATAAATCTGGTGCTGGGACAGACGCTTTCTAAAAACTTATACCACGTATTGGTTGGCTTAGGGTACATTCACACGAATGTTGTAAAAAAAAAAAAAAAAAATAGGAAAAACTTAACAGGTGCTTTCTGAAACTTGACTGTTAAAAAGCGCACCCCTTCAATTGTATGGGGACCATCGGCCTGTGAAAACAGCCAAAAATAGGAGATGAATAAGATGAATAAGCCCATTGTCTTAAATGGTTCTGAAAACGGCCGTGTACCCTTAGTTTGAGGCGGGATAGAAGACATTTATGCTGCTGTTAATAAGTTTGTGTAGACTGGATGCAATTGTACCAAACCCTGAACTTTGAGAAGTTTTAAGTCTTCATGGTTTTCTGCTTCTGGATGTAAATAATGAATGTTCCCATTCGTTGTCAGCAAGCAGAGATCTTTATAGAGGTGCTAAATGTCTTGGAAAGCCCTTGTAAGGGATGTTTCAGTCAGAAGCAATAATCACCTACCCCCGGGATGTTAGATCCAGTGTTTGGTACCCCTACCGACAACCATGCAGGGGACTCTTCTCCCAATATTAGACCGCAGCATTGGGGCATCGTTAAACATACGTCCTGGAGCTCCATTCATGTGTCTAAGGGCTCATGCATATGAACATGTGTGGCCCATGCCTGTATTGTCGCCCGAAAAAAAGCAGGTCCGCGCATTGCCGTCTGCCGCACGGGGTGAAGAAATTTGTTTGTATGAGCCCTAAATCACAGTTGAAAATAAGTAGGGGGTCATTTATGACCAGATATACGCGTGGTGTATATCGGGAGCACATTCTGTCACATACCATGGTGCAGCAGAATCTGAGACTTCTAAGAAAAAAAAAAAAAAAAAGTGGGTGTGGTATAGACAGGAAGGGGACAAATCAGCAGACCCGTCTCATTGATCATTTTCTAAGCCTGTTTTAGGCCTCGTTCACATATACGTAGACCACGGTCCGTGAAAACTTGGCCTGTCGTCCTCCTGAGTGCAGGATCGCATGGCGTCATTGGTTGCTATGACGCCATGCGCTTCGTGCAGCCTCCGCAGTACAGTAATACACTCCTATGATCTATACCAGTGTATTACTGTACTGCGGCTCCTGCACTCAGGAGGATGGCAGGCCAGGTTTTCACGGACCAGTGGTCTGTGAAAATCTACGTATATGTGAACGAGGTCTTAGGCGTAGAAAATGGTCCAAATGAAGCCATCGCCTCTACATAATCCGGCAGATCCACCACCATGTATAGGGATTATTAAGACTGGCGTCTAAAACTCCGGTCTTAATACGTGCGCCCTTTAGTACATGGTGGTTAGTGTCAGTTCCTTTAGACTGGAGCCCCCCTTTAAGCTCCCATCCATTACTGTACTGGACAGCTTGAAGCAGTGCATTGTAATCTGAGAAATATGCCTTTTCCACGCCGGCCTAATGTATCTGTGTGATATAGGGAGCCAAGTTTCCATTTATGAAAAATGCTGACTTGTAAGACGTGTGCTGCGAGGTGTCTGGACACTTGGCGTGGTAGGCTGTCACAGTTTTCACTGATTTTAACGGGACAGAATTTTCTCCCTGCATGTTAATTATAAGCGACAAAGATGCCAGTGTGACCGTCTGGAATAGAAGACTATTTATATAAGCCTCACTGGGCCTTAAAGGAGAAGTCTAGAAATCTTCCTTTTTTTGTGCTTTCAGAATATTAAAGCTGTCACCCCCTATAAATTGTAGAACCAAGGGGTTTATTCACACATTGCAGTCATATTGCGTTCTTTGCTGTAGTTATGTGAAAATCTTGCAATATGGCTGCAACATATGACTAAGGGCTCATTCAGACGGCCGTATGTTGCTTTCCACATGTGATCTGTAATTTTGCGGCTTAGAATGCGGACCCATTCACATCTATGGGGCCCCAAAAGATGCGAACAGCTCTCTGTGTCCTGTCCTCATCTTTTCTCCCCGCAAAACAAACAAAAGATGTCCTATACTCGTCAGTGAAAATCAGGACGTGGCCCCGTTGAAGTCTATGGGTCCGCAAAATGCGGAATGCAATCTGTTGTTTTGTTGTTTTTTTTGGCGGACATGCTGAAGTGACCGCAAAAAAAAACGGATCCTCATTTTTGCAGACCTCAAACATACGACCGTCTGAATGGTCCCTTAAAGGGGTATTCCCATCTCACAAATGTAGTTTGTATAGTTAGATATAGCCATACCAATATTATTACTAATAGAATGTATTTATATAAAATGTACCGTTTAGAAGATTTTCCTATTTGTATTTCCATTGTCCCACACACATCAGTCAGGCCGTTGCCCCTGGTTACGACCACCGCGGCCATGTAGTAGTGGTGGCCGGCTTGCTCCTGTTCTATCCCTCTCTGAGGTAACTGCTGTATTGTGAACGTACATTACATGAACATGCGCAGACACATCTTAGGGTTGTAGCATTTTTGTCTGCGCTTCCAAAACACAGAGAAAAGGATCCGGTTCCAAGATCAATTCATCTTTATGGAGCAGGATCCGTTTATAAAGTCTGTGTTTTGGATGGATCCTGACCATTGTCTTTTGGACTGGTAGCGTCCAAAACGCAGATGTGAAAGTACCATAAGATGTGTCTCCACATGCTCATGTAATGTGTGTTCACAATACAGCAGTTACCTCAGAGCGGGTTTGAACAGAAGTAAGCCGGCCACCACTACTACATGGCCGCGGTGGTCGTAACCAGGGGCAACGACCTGACTGATGTGTGTGGGACAATGGAAATACAAATAGGGAAATCTTCTAAACGGTACATTTTATATAAATACATTCTATTAGTAATAATATTGGTATGGCTATATCTAACTATACAAACTACATTTGTGAGATGGGAATACCCCTTTAACTATAAGGATGAAAGCACAAGCTTACCATAAAAATCGGTGCATGATGATTTCCATTACTTCAGGGACAGAATGATTACAAACCAAAACAACGAGACGCTCAGTGAAGGAATTATGAACCGAATACTGAGCCTAATGATCAGAGGACTACCTTAAAGGGGTTCTCCGGGAATTAAAAAAATGAAAACATTTAAATATTACTTCGTTAAAAATATGTTACCAAATACCTTTCATTAGTTATAATGGTGCGTTTTGTCCAGGGAGCAATCATTAGGAAAAACAAAATGGCCGCGGGGATGTGGGTGAGGAGGCGCACTTGTATGCAGTCTCCATTACCACAGTCTGTCCTGTCCGTCCTCTCTGTACTTCATGTCTCCTCATGGACTCCATTCCCACAAAGATTCAGCTGAAGATCTTATCTGTATTCAGGATCATAATCCCTGACAAGCAGAGCAGAGAGGAGGATGAGGCAGCTCTTTACTTCAGTGTTGTGAAGTAACTTGTCCTCCTGTGTGATTAGGACAGGTTTTGTGTGTACTAATAGGACGGCGGTCATTTTATTTCTTCTAATGATTGCTCCCCTGACAAAATGAGCCATTATAACTAATGAAAGGTATTTGGGAATATATTTATAATAAAGTAATATTTAAGTATTCATTTTTTTTAATTCCCGGAGAACCCCTTTAAGGACTACAGGATTTTATATTGATATCTGATTGGCAGGGCTCTGACTCCCAGCATCCCCGCCGATCAGCTGCAGCGCTGGAACTACACAGCTCCATCCACTATGTAGTGGACAGAACTGGTTACTGCAGTGGGAGTGGGCGGAGCTGTGTAGTACTGGCACTGGAGCTACAGCAGTGCAGCTGATAGGCGGGGATCTGACTCCAAGCATTAATGTGGGCGGGGGCACGCCAAGGGCGGAGTGTGGGCGGGGGCACGCCAAGGGCGGAGTGTGGGCGGGGCCATAGACCTGACACAGTTATCATTTTATACCAGAAACCGGTGTGAATGATGGTTGGAATACGATCTGGAGCAGAATTCAGTCTGGCATGTGGACTGCCGGAAGAGGCATTTTATTTATTTCAGGTCCTCTGCTTCATCATAAATTAAATGACGCTTCCAGTGGCACAGGCCCCATCAAAACCGGCGTAACACTCGCTGGTCTTGGTAAATTGGGGTCTATGTCTACATGTAAAAGTAAGTCACTGTTAGATACGTTACTTATTTTGTACAGATCCTGTGATAAATGATACTTCAGAGCTGCGCTCACAGTTCTGAGATCCTTATTTCACTCTTATTCAGCTCGCCGGTATACAGTCCTCTGATGTTTAGTGGTGGACATAGCCTGGTTGCAGTAAATGCCTTTCTGAACCCTCCGTGTCCAATCTGCTGCTCTTCAGTTTGAAGGACCTCACCTAGGTTCATGGGAGGCTTCATGTCACTGCTTTTTGTCCTGTTTCAGTGAAATTAAATATTTAAAGCAGAACTACTAATAATTAATGACGTGCCATCAGGAGTGCAGCTGCTCCCTGCGTTGGATCAGACTTAGATTTGAGATCTTCTAGAAAGGGCCTTTCCAAGTATGAAGAAGTTTCCACAGAGAAGGAAGCTGAGAGGCCTCGTGACGCTGTCATGATTGTTTCCTGCTAACAGGATTGCACAGATCTTTGGTATGTGAGATCTTGTCAAAGCCTGAATGGACTAAATGAGAATGACTGTAACCTGTCTGTGATTTAAAGGGACAGCAAACCTAATGTATCTGCTTGGTGTGGAGGTGACTGCAATGTATTCTCTCCTTCTATTGGCTATTCCAGATGGAGGTGGGGGACTCGCTGAGGACCTCCATAGACATTTACTTCTATATATTTGATATTATCGGAAAGGAAACGTGGAATCCGGCTGAGCTGGTCACTTCATGAATTATAGTCTATTCTCTCCTCGTCTAATGTCAGATCCATAGGGACACTTTAAGGAGCTATAGTCTGTGGAGTGGAAACTTGTATGTGGGGGTCCAGGGTGAATAAAATAAAGGCCCGTGATTGTTATATGACCCTGCTAGGTTCACTTATAATTTCATTTTTTAAAATTTTATTTCTTAACCACCTAACTGTTTTGCCCAAGTCTAGCTTGGGCAGTGTGAAAAGTAGCTAACTGGAGGGGGAAGGGCTGCTTTAGATGGTGATATCTCCTCAATGGTAGTAGCTAGAAACATGCAACTGGTCTTGTATGAAAGCTGACGGTCCAGGATTTCATACAAGAGTGACAGCTAAAGTCCAAGAAACAGAGGAGAAATCACTGTTAGAAATCAAGTCGGGAATAATCGCAAGTGAAACATATTTTTACTTTCATTTTCAGCTACATTCACAGCATCCCGATTTCTATCAGTGATATCTTTCTCTGTCCTGAACATATTGCTGTCATTCTGGTATTGTCTGAAAGCTGTGAATGTCTGCTTTCAAACAAGACCATGAGAAGAGTTGCATGTTTCTAGCTGCTACCTTTCAGCAGCCCTCCCCCCTCCAGTTAACTACTTTTCCCACTGCTGGAGCTCCACTCTGACAAAACACTTATGGGGTTAAAGGGGGTTTCCAGAACCAAGATATCTATAGGATAGGTCATCAGTTTTAGGCCCCATTCACACGACCGTATGTATTCCGTAAACGGAACGGAAGACATACGGAATGTCTTCCGTAGTGTTCCGCATTTTTGCCGGCCTGTTGACTTTTAATGGGGCTACGGACGTGTTTTGCGGCCAAGTATAGGACATGTTTAATTTTTTTTGCGGGAGAACTTCCGTAATATACGGATGCGGAATGCACACGGTGTGCATTCCGCATTTTTTTTTTTTTCCTCCTATGGAAAAAATGAATGGGTCCGTATGGTTCCGCATTTTATCCGCAAAAATGCGGATAAGATACGGAAATGAACATACGGTCGTGTGAATGGGGCCTTAGGTTTGTGGTAGTCTCACACCCAGCACCCCCACAGATTAGCTGTCACCTATGTCTGTGGTTCCAGAAAGTAAAGAATGTACAGAGCTGGAACACTGCAGCGCCATGCCCTGAGTAGTGGCCGTTCTCATGTACTGCAGCTCAGCTCACATCCCTTAGAATAGGAGCATCAGCTGCAGTACCTGAGAATGGCCACTACGAAGTGTATGGCGCTGTGGCATTTCGGCTGTGTACTTTGTGCTGTGGTAACAGCCGATCGGTGGGGGGTGTCCGATTGTCACCAGTCTGATACTGATGACCTGTTCTGTGCATCAATATGTTATGACGCATTCACACGACCATGGTGCTACCGTGCTTGTGTGGTGGGCCGCAAAACACGGACACTGGCCGTGTGAACTCTGCACTTCCAATTGACTTTAATAGGCCCATGATCCGCAAGATGCTGAAAAAGATAGGACATGTTCTTTCTTTTGCAACCTGTGCACGGTACAACATAAAATAGTGAGCAAGCAGCCTGCCCCCTCCACCCTTCTTCATCATAGTTTGTAGACCTATAATTTAATGACTGTAAAGAACGCTCCTCCCGTGACCTCTTTTTGCAGTTACATGTATTAGACGTCGTTTATACGCCATAGTCTAAATGAGGTCATTATGTTGATCAGCTGCTGAATCCGTTGCAGAACCCGACGTCTATGCGCTTTTTTGGGGCGGTCTGAAGTGCAGATATGGACGTTCCTTAAAGCGTCCAGCAACTTTCAATCACTTTTTGACTCCCCTGATAATGGCGACTTTGTGCTTTCCTTAGAATTGCAGGCATTCACTGTGGCCAGAGCTATTTTCTGAAAGTAAACCTTTTTTTATGTGTGGTCACTCGTCAGCCAAGAACATGAAGTGAGAGCGTTCCCAGTTTAGAGGAATTCACTTTTAGAAAACCTTTTTATAATCTGCCTCCTTCACATGCACATGGGGCTTGTCTCTGTTATTATCTTACAAGGGTCGGCAGTGGCCGCAGCCCGTGTAACGTAAGGTGGTCCCCATATCTGTTTAGGTGGAGGAGTAATGTGGAGGTTGCCTTGCTTCAGGGAGCGCTACATTTATTTTTCTGTGAGTAATGAAGGCACATTTATCGCTACCTCCCTTACTACTGCCTCTCAGTTTCTCCATGTAAGTGATGCTAGTATCAATAGTTCAGCCTCCCTGTTTCTCAGTAAATAATGTATGAACATATAGTAGTGTTCTGGGTTCTCTTTAGATACAGATAATAGATAGAACTAATGTCCGTTAAATAATGTAAGCACGAATAGTGCTGCCCCCGTCTCTCCCTGTAAGTAATGTAAGCACGAATAGTACTGCCCCCGTCTCTCCCTGTAAGTAATGTAAGCACGACTAGTACTGCCCCCGTCTCTCCCTGTAAGTAATGTAAGCACGACTAGTACTGCCCCCGTCTCTCCCTGTAAGTAATGTAAGCATGAATAGTACTTCCCCCTGTGTCTCCCTGTAACTAATGTAAGCACGACTAGTACTGCCCCCGTCTCTCCCTGTAAGTAATGTAAGCACGACTAGTACTGCCCCCGTCTCTCCCTGTAAGTAATGTAAGCACGACTAGTACTGCCCCGTCTCTCCCTGTAAATAATGTGAGCACGAAGAGTACTTCCCCCTGTCTCTCCCTGTAAGTAATGTAAGCATGAATAGTACTGCCCCCGTCTCTCCCTGTAAGTAATGTAAGCACGACTAGTACTGCCCCCGTCTCTCCCTGTAAGTAATGTAAGCACGACTAGTACTACCCCCGTCTCTCCCTGTAAGTAATGTAAGCACGAATAGTGGTGCCCCCGTCTCTCCCTGTAAGTAATGTAAGCATGACTAGTACTGCCCCCGTCTCTCCCTGTAAGTAATGTAAGCACGACTAGTACTGCCCCCGTCTCTCCCTGTAAATAATGTGAGCACAAATAGTACTGCCTCCCTGTATCTCCCTGTAAATGATGGAGGTACAGATAGTACTGCCTCCCCGTCTCTCTGTAAATGATGTAGGTACAGATAGTACTGCCTCCCTGTCTCTCTCTGTAAATGATGCAGGTATAGATAGTACTGCCTCCCCGTCTCTCTGTAAATGATGGAGGTACAGATAGTACTGCCTCCCTGTCTCTCTCTGTAAATGATGCAGGTATAGATAGTACTGCCTCCATGTAAATGACGTAGGTACAGATAGTACTGCCTCCCTGTATCTCTCTGTAAATGATGTAGGTACAGATAGTACTGCCTCTCTCTCTCTGTGTAGATGATGTATGTACAGATAGTACTGCCTCCCTGTATCTCCCTGTAAATGATGGAGGTACAGATAGTACATCTTCCATGTCTCTCTCTGTAAATGATGTAGAAGCAGATAGTACTGCCTCCATGGCTTAGTTGCCCATAGCAACCCATCAGATTCCACCTTTCATTTTTCAAACCAGTTGTAAAAAATGAAAGGCGGACACACACACACACACACACACACACACACACACACACACACACACACACACTGGTGCTGGCTCCAGTGTGTTTTTGACCTCATCCCAGTGTTGTATTCACATCTACACTGCTCAGTACTGCTTCTGGGAGTGTGCTATAGAGAGACTGGGGCGCAGATGGTTCTGCTTCCCTGTCTCTTTGTAAATGTACCTGTGATGTAGATACATAGTACTACTGCTCTGTTTTTCCTGTTAAAAATGCAGGCACATGTATCATGCCTCCATGTCTCTTCCTATATATGATGTAGGTACCGATGCGGCTTTATGTATCTGGCATTCCGCAGCAAAAAAACGCAGGGGGTGTTTCCACAGTATTTTCACATCTGAACTCGGCCTAACGATCAGGACGTGCTCTGCATTATGTATATGAGCTCATCCCAAGTGCTGTTACTGTTTAACATTAGATTTCGTATAAATGTCAGATGCAAAGTTCAGGGTTTTTTTTTTTACGTGACCCAGTGAAAGTCTCCAGAGATGACATAATGAGTCATGTGAGCGGCGAATCATTTCCGAGTCTTCTGATTTGCTTCATGACTTGGCATCTTCTGGAATAATCGGAATCATACTTTCGTTTAAACCGGCCGTTCCACATAGATTACCAGGCACGTTTCAGTCTTGACCATAGCTTAGTCCTTGGTTGCTGTAGGATTTGCCTGGTTTTAGTTCTTTTATGGCCAGATGTGTTCTCGACCAACTGCATTAACAGGTTGCTTACATAGCTTGGTAAGGGTGTAGCTTCACCCTTAGCAAACATACGCTACTTCAATAAGGAGCCAGTTACACAAGTGCTCCTTGTAACTTAGAATCTGTCACCTCTCCTCTCTGTTTTAGTAACTACTTGCATTCCTCATGTAATACCATTTCTGGAGCATCTATTCTTAGGACTAGGACTGATATAGCTTTTCTGTATTATTCCTGCTAGAAATTCACAGATAAATTGCCAGCAGTCTGCAGTAAAGGTACTGCTGGGTGTTACCAGTAGTGGGCGTGTCTGACTGTCCAGTCAGTGCTGCTGATATCGGACTGTGCAGGTACACACCCCCATCTGGTAACGCCCCTCAATACCCTTACTGCAGACTGCTAGCAATTCATTCATAACTTCTAGTAGGAATAATAATGGAATGGCACAACATACAGACATAAGAATAGATGCTCCACAATTGTTATTACATGGGGAATTCAGGTAGTTACCAAAAGAGACATGAAATGTCCTCTTTAAAATCCAGATTCACCGTGGCTTCCCTTTTTGCAGGCCATTCCTTCAGACCTTCTCCACTTCCCCGGTACATATGCATGTTTGGTTCTGCTGAGTGTGCATGTGTTCTCAGTGGGGACGTGCTACTGCCCGAGATAGTCAGGAGGCCCATATATAAATATTTGGTGGTAGGGCAAACCAGCCAAAATCTGTGGGTTTAGCCAATGTTAACCTAATATGTATGCTCAGCTTCAGGGCTCATACACAAAACGGCAGAACAGCCGCCGTGTGAATTTGTACGGGCGCCATCCATGTGCGATCCAAACCCATTGAACTTGAATGGATCCAGAATCAGTCCGCACCACAAAAAAATAGAAGATGTTCTGTTTTTTTTTGCGGTGCGGAGGGAAACTCCACAGAAGCGCTCTGTAGTACTTCTGTGGGCTTCCGCGCCAACCTTCTTGATTGCGGACCCATTCAAGTGAATGGATCCGAATCCGTGATGCGGGGTGCACACGGCTGGTGCCCGCATAGTGCGCGATGCAATATGGACACCGCCAAAGAACAGGTGTGTTAATGAGCCCTTAGGGGGTACCTGCACACTATGCGGATTACAAGTGGTTTTCCCACACGGATTTTTGATGCTGGAAAAATGCAGCGTAATACAGCACCAGCAGATTGTATGAGATTAGACCAATCTCATGTATAGTTTACTTTTCTTCCCTGTGGAAATTGATTTTTTGTGTCAAAATTCAAATGTTTGTGTGATTCTGCACCTTCTGTACGGTGGTTTTCCCCCATAGGCTTCAATGGGCTTATTAACATAAACAGAAAATCTGTGCATAAACGTAAAAAAAAAATCCCGCCAAAAAATCTCGCTAACACCACAAGTGTGGACGTATGTGAGGTTTTTCATGGGTTTTGGTGCAGATGTTCTGCAGACACGTCTGCACTGTGTGCCAGTACCCTAATACTTCATTCATGCCCAGAGCTGCACTTCTAATTCTGCTGGTTACCAGTGTGCTGGCAGACATGTCACTAAGACTAAGGGCTTATTCTGAGTATGTATTAGGGCATGTTCTCATCTGCGTTCAGGGATTCTGTCACAGAGTTTGTAAAAACAGCGGGAAAAAAGTCCTGAACAAACCCCAATTATAGTCAGTGGGATCTGTTCAGCTCCATCCCTGTCAGTTATGGCATGTCTATTATTTTCCTTGTTCTGCTCCTATAATGAAGTAGAACAAGAATAATAACGCTAATGTGAACGTGCCCTGAATTTGGTTTTTCTTTGTTTGGGGTTTTTTTTTCCATTAAAACAGCGTTGCCATTATATTTAAATGGTTCTATTCATGTCTACGATTTTTATTGCACGTGTTTTTTTTTTTTTTTTTTTCTTCAGGTCTGGGTAAAATTGTTAGCCCATAGAAGTCAATAGGTTGAATTTGTAAAATACAACTTTTGATTCCGCATAGTTCACATTTACATAGTTGCCTATGTCTTCAACATAGCAAAAATATTGTAAAAAATTGATCTTTTACCAATAATGGATTGAATGCAGATGAAACACTGACAACTCACACAAGGCTACTTTCACACTAGCGTTGTTTTATTCCGGTATTGAGTTCCGTCATAGGGGAATAAAACGCTTCAGTTTTGTCCCCATTCATTGTCAATGGGGACAAAACTGAAGAGCACGGAGCGCTCCTGAAAGCATTCCATTCCGTCTTCAGACCGGAGAGCAAACCGCAACATGCTGCGGTTTTCTCTCCGTACTGTTTATCCGCACCAAGACGGATCCGTCAATGCAAGTCAATGGAGACGGATCCGTTCAGTGTGACACAGTAGTAAACGGATCCGTCCTCCATTCACTTTCAATGGAGTTAATTCCGGATCCGTTTAAAAGATGTTAAAGATAATACAACCGGATCCGTTCATTACGGTTCCACAAGGTTGTATTATCACTACGGATCCGGCGGGCCCCTTCACCCGCCGGATCCGTAGTAAAGGCTAGTGTGAAAGTAGCCTAACGCACATAATATGGATCAAAAACTAAACAAATTGTAAAAATAAAAAATAATAATAAAGTACATTTGTATTTTCATGTGCTGTACTTTGTAGTGGAAGAGTCTGTGTCCCAATCCTACCTGTATCTGTGAAGTAGTATGCCCCCGTAAGCCCGGTCTGTGCATTTTTTGCTACTGTACTATGATTCTTTGCCTGAGATTTTCTGTGAATTGTTTTTGAGGATCGGCACTGATAACATCAGAATAAGCATTGAATATTCATGTTTTGCGTGTCATGTGGTGATCATGTGAAGGACTCGTTGCTCCGCTCTCACTCCTGTCTTTCTGTTCTTACAGACTCTAAATGGCTTCTAGGAAGTCGGCTTCGGATTTACACGGTAAGAATAATAGGTGATATCTACACCTCCTCTAGTGTCTGCAGAAGCTTTGTCCTGCTCTGTCCCCTCTCTCCAGGTTCAGAGGAGTAGAGGTGGCCTTGCACTTTCCTAACACTCTTTTGACACATGGACGCACCGCCAAGCCTCAATGTGTTTTCAGTGGAGTAAACCGGCTCCAGGCACATCTGGCGGTAGCTTATGTCCCTTGAGCAAGTGAACGTTGACCAAACATACACATGGTTATTTTTTTAAATTTTTTTTATATTAATGAGCCATATGCAACTCTTACGTAACTTAACGAAACCGAGTCGCCTATTTTTATATCCCCCTTAAAAGGGTTGTCTCACTTCAGTAAGTTGCATTTATCATGTAGAGGAAGTTAATACAAAGCACTTACTAATGTATTGTGATTGTCCATATTGCTTCCTTTGCTGGCTGGATTCATTTTTCCATCACATTATACACTGCTCGTTTCCATGGTTACAGACCACCCTGCAATCCAGCAGTCTAGGTCGTGCTTGCACACTATAGGAAAAAGCATCAGCCTCTGTGGTGGCCGGGACCATTGGGTGCACATGGGCAGCTGCTTTTTCCTATATTGTGTAAGCACGACCACCACTGATGGATTGCAGGGTGGTCTGTAACCATGGAAACGAGCAGTGTATAATGTGATAGAAAAATGAATCCAGCCAGCAAAAGAAGCAATATGGAGAATCACAATACATTAGTAAGTGCTTTGTATTAACTTTCTCTACATGAAAAATGCAACTTACTGAAGTGAGACAACCCCTTTAAAGGAGTTCTCAGGTTTCATTGTGTTTTTTTTTTTTTTTTTTTTAATCATTTTGGAGTTTTGTATTAAACATTATTTTTTTTTTCAGGACTAAAGATAAAACAGTGATGTTAGCATTATTATTATGGGATTTATTTTATGGCATTCTCTGTGTGGTATAAGTAAGATGATAGTGTTATTCCGTAGGGCACGAATATGATGTTGCCAAATTTGTGTTTTTTTAAAAATGTTTTTCTTCCCTCCCTGCAACCTGTCAGCTCCCCACTCTCCACTAGCCTGACTGAGATCACAGTCAGGCTGCTTTAGGCCCCTTTCAGACTCGCAGTGTGAGTATGCAGCAGCTCCCATCCTGACATCCCAGCACTGACTGGTCGCATAACTTTATATTGATTTTTGATGCCGTGTAACCCTTACAGTTCTGGAATGTACTGTTTAACATTGACAGCATTATGTCAGTGTTATCCAATACGTTCCAGAACTCTAAGGGTTACATAGGATCATAAATCAATATAATACTATTTGACCAGTCAGTGCTGGGAGGTCAGGACGGGAGCTTCTGCAGACACATGCTGCAAGTCCTATGTGTGGAACTCGCTCGTCTGAAAGGGGCCTTAACACTTCATATCTGGGGCTGTTTTCACTTTAAGCTGTTTCCACATCCAACCTGATTTCTAACAGCTAGAAAGTAGAGGACCTAATGCTGTGATTCTTTTTTTACAGCTTAGTTTGTCAACTTTCACACAAGGCCAGGCCCATGTCTCTAGCTGCCACTGAGATATGAGGGGTTAAAGCTGCCAACCCCTCTTACCTGGAATAAAGTGTAGAAACCTCAGATGTGCCACTTTTTAGACAGATTTTTAGCGCAGACATATTAGTAAATCTAGGCCACTGTTCTTCCGATCTGAACTCAAAGCATAATAATGATATTTCATGTTGCGAGTTCTGCCCGACCACATGTCTATTGTACTGTACTCCCATAATGCCATGAATACAGTACAGGAGACCTTTAGTGAGGAGGAATTCACACCATCATAAATAATTATGATGCTTTGAGTTTGTATCAGAGGAGCAGCGTTCAGTCTGGGAAATGCGGCAATCACATAGACCATGTTTCCTGGACCAAACACGCACGTATAAAGTTGGCCTTAAGCATATACTATACAAATTTTAATATATTATAAAATTTGCAGAACTTCTAATTATACAATGATTGCACTTTAGCTAAATGAAAATTGAAAGCCTTGTTTATAACTAATGACTGCTACCCTCTGTGCAACCTGTCTTTATTCTAGGGCCCTTCAGTTATCTAGAGGACGTGCCGTTTAAGATTGGTGACAAGTTCAGAGTGCCGGATAAAGTTGGCTTGCCTGTTGGTTTCTGTGTCCCGGACATCAGCCAGCTCATCAGTGATGTCCAGGTAGGGGTCTCTGATACTATTCACTTTGTAAAATCCTTGCACCCCCACTAATCAGCTGTTTGAAGAGACACTCTGCAGCCTCTCAAACAGCTGATCAACATGGGTTCCAGGAGTTAGATCCCACAACCTGATATTTATGACCTATCCCCAAATAACTTAAAGGGGTTGTCCGAGTTATTTTTTTGTTCTTTATATGTTTCTAACTTGTCAGGTATAACAACTTTCCCATATACTTTGTGTTTCTAAAGCTGCTGGTTTCTCAGAGTTGACTGAGGGTCACATGACCTGTGATGTCACCTTATCTCTCTGCTCTGTGATGTTTCATTCACAAGCCTCAGAGTTCAGATAACAGTCTGTACACTAGACGTCACTGGCCACGCCCCCTTTCTTTGCCGGGCTCCTGCTATCTGCTCTCTCCCTGGTTTCCTTCAGATAAAACATTAACCCCTTCAGCCAGAACACACTGAGGGCTCAAGGCTTTATAACAAACAGTAGCTGCAGCAGTGAGAGGAGACAAATGCTGGGCAAGGAGCTATAGAGGAATTGTATTGTACAAGAACAGGTAGGGAGAATTTCCTGTGTGTATCAGCAGTGTCATTGTACAGCTGGGACTTGTAGTCCTACACATACAACATGCTGCTGAGTATTCCAGCAGGCAGACATGTCACTCAGCACTTGTATTCATTCCCTTTGCAGAGAAGGGGGAGGGGCTGAGATTGTTGTTATTGCATGTAAACAAAGGCCAGAAGAGAACCAGGGAAATGAGGAAATATAGATTTTTTTTTTTTTGCCTAAAACTTGCTTAACTTGGTTATATATTGCTGCCCATCAGATTTACAGTGCTATATATTTTTTTCATAACTTAGACAACCCCTTTAAAGGCTATGTACACCTTCCGAGGCAATTTTTTTTTCAATTTATACTTTTTTCATTTGGCATTTATTAAAAATATTGAGCTGTTCTGTCACAAAGGGTTAACTGTTTTTTTAGCTGTGTGCCTGGTACTTTCGTTTTGTGCCGGTCATCTAATAAACCATATCTCTAAACTACTGAGAGGTCATAAACACTTATTTAAGCTACATTCTTATCAATAATATAGGAACTGAGCTATAATGAGTGTTTAGGAAGTCAGAGAGCAGAAATAAGGAGCCCATCAGCTCCCCAACTGATGGAAACTAGAGAAAATCCAAAGGCTGCTACTAGAGCATTTCAGCCCGGTACAGAAAAAAGGACGGCATATATTTAATAAAGACTAGAGATGAGCGAACGTGCTCGTAATGAGCACTGTAGCGCTCGGCTCCCCTGCGGAGCTGTCCTCAGCTGCATGTAAGTCAATGGGGACGGATCCATTTGACTTACATGCAGTAACGAGCACGTTCACTCATCTCTAATAAAGACCAATTTTAAAATTTTTTAGCTCAAAATGAGTACAATGCAATAATAATAATAAAAAAATGCCCCTGAGGCCCCATTCAGACGACCGTATGATATCCGCAAAAATGCGGGTCCATTTTTTTGCGGATTACATACTGACCCATTCACTTCTATGGGCCCTTTTTTTCCATTCCATGTCTCCACAAAACAAATGAAACATGTCCTAAACTTGTCCATGAAAATCAGGACATAGCCCCATTGAAGTCTATGGGTCCGCAAAAAAAATGGAATACTATCCGTTTTTTTGCGGACATCCACAAAAAAAGGATCCGTATTTTTGCGGACATCATACGGCCGTCTGAATGAGCCCTAAAGGTGTACGTAGCCTTTAAGTAATGGGGCAGGTAAATCATAGAAAACATTTCAGGTTTTCCTTTTAAGGGTCCATTCACACGTCCGCATGTGTTTTGCTGATCTGCAAAACACGGACACCGGCCATGTGCCGGCACTATAGAAATGCCTTATCTTGTCCGTGGCTGTGGACAAGAATAGGACATATTTTTTTGCGGGGCTGCAGAACGGAACTAGGGATGTGGACGGCACACTGTGTGCTGTCTGCATCTTTTGCTGCCCCATTGAAAATGAATGGGTCCGCACCCATTCCGCAAAAATTGCGGAACCATTCATATGGATGTGTGAATGGATCCTTACTCTCCCGTGTGTAAGAAAAAGTAATATATTTCAGATATATGTACAGTCTTGAAAAAGACCAATTCTTCTGGTATGGAAACCCTGTGGCTTTCACAGGGCACAGGAAAGAGGCCTTCACATGAATGTCAGGAAAGCCCCTTGAAGTTTATGTGAAAGCCACTTATATGAGTGTGACCTCATCTTCCCTATCATCCTGCCAAGTTTGACATAAACTTTTGCTTCACTTTCTATTCTCTTGCGATGGACAGTTTTATTAGTAACAAATGAATATAAATGTTTCCATCTGTAATAAAAAATAAGTAGAACATAATAGCTATACTTTGGCAGCTAGTATAATATACTATAATTTCTGATTTACTACTATATGGCCATAGTTGACATTCCCTTTAATATGACACTACTACTTTGTATAACGCTGCCAGGGAAACGAAGCACTATACCCAATGAAATCAATTTGCCAGCCATGAAAACACACGTTCCTCTGGGGCCACTCCATAAGCCTTTTTTCTTTATTATTTTTGACAGTACGATTTTTCCCTGGAGAAGAAAACTGTTCAATGGGCAGAAGAAGTAAAACAGATCAAGGCTGCGCAGAAGGAAGCTGAGAGGAAGGCAGAAGTGGCTCGTTCCCAAGCTATTTCTGATGCTCAGGCGGAGAGTGAAGGTGATGAAGGTATAGGATGCCCTCCCCCCATCAACCCTATCCTTGCAAGCCTCCAGCACAACAGCATCCTGACCCCGACCCCTGCCAACAGCAGTGCCATACCGCAAAAAGTCTTGAGCCCCCCTCACAGTAAGGCAGATTTTAACCCTGCCGACTTTGAGTGTGAGGAGGACCCCTTTGACAAGTTGGAACTGAAAACCATCGATGAGAAAGAAGAGTTGAAGAACATTCTGGACATCCATGTGAGGCCTGCTGTGAGCCCAGACTCCAATAGCGCAGACACAGTCCAGAGCTCCCAGTCACCGCTGAAGGACGAGGACACGCTCTCCACCCTCAAACAGGAAGCTTTAGACTTTAAGCATCTCCGCAAGCCCAATGGTTTTATCACTTTACCACAGTTGGAAAACTGTGAACTGCCCCCGTCTTCCAAAGTGTCACTTGCCCCCATGACCACGGTCAGCAATATCAAATCCCTGTCTTTCCCCAAATTAGACTCTGATGAAAGCAGTCAGAAGGTAGCACGTGCAAGCACTCACTGCCTGCCCAATGGCACTTTCCTCGAATCCTTAAAGTCCCGCTCTGCTCACAATGGTGATGAACTGAATGGACACCTGATGTGGAGCTCTTCCCTGCATTTAGACACTGGGGTTGTGAAGTGTGTATTTCCTCCTACCACTGTGGGCCCAGTCAGTGGTACAGAAGGAATTTCGAGGACCTGTCTAAGCGGCGACACAAAGGTAAGTGATGACTATTGTCCATGGAGATGTTATAGGAATTGTAGTGCTGCGTTATAGTTAGCAATCTGCACAGATCATCTCCAGCTTCTCGCTTTTTTTTCGAGATGGGTCCACCATTTTTCGGTAATTTCTGTATAGTTTCACTTTTATACATTTGAAATGCTCAGATTTATTACAATATCTAAATACTAGAGAATGCTGGTTAGATTTAAAGGGCATCTGTCAGCAGATTTGTACCTATGACACTGGCTGACCTGTTACATGTGCACTTGGCAGCTGAAGGCATCTGTGTTGGTCCCATGTTTATATGTGTCCGCATTGCTGAGAAAAATGAAGTTTTGATATATGTAAATGAGCCTCTAGGAGCAATGGGGGCGTTTCCATTACACCTAGAGGCTCTGCTCTCTGCAACTGCCGAGCCCTCTGCACTTAGATAGGGCAAAGCTGTGTAAACTTGATCACATCTGCTTCCGACTTCTCCTAAAGTGCAGAGAGCATGGCTGTTGCAGAGGGGGCAAAGCCCCTTGGTGTAAAGGCAACGCCCCCATTGCTCCTAGAGCCTCATTTGCATATATTAAACATTCATTTTTCTCAGCAATGTGGACACATATGAACATGAGACCAACACAGATGACTCCAGCTGCCAAGTGCACATGTAACAGGTCAGCCAGTGTCATAGGTACAAAACTGCTGACAGATGCCCTTTAAAGTGTAGATTGGAAATCTGTGCAGCCTCCGTTATGTTTTTTCTAATACTAGCCTTGAAATTACGTAATGACGTTCTGGCCACCGCAAGCCAGGTTTCACTGCATAGTTTTATAGGGTCTTCCCTCCCTAACTTGCCACCTATCCATAGGCGATACGTATCTGACTGCACTGAACACTTAGGGCCCTTTCACACGACCGTATGCGCTCAGAGACATACGGTCTGTGAGTGGGTCATATGTCCCGGAGCGGCATCGATTGTGCGCACGGGAGCGCACAGCATCATAGATTTCTATGATGCTGTGCACGTCGGGCTGCCCGCGGGACTATTGTCCCGCACTTATAAGATCATATGAGTACAGGACTATAGTCCCGCGGGCGGCCCGACGTGCACAGAATATTTGTCATCTATGATGCTGTGTGCTCCAGTGCACACAATCGATGCCGCTCCGGGACATATGACCTGCTCACGGACCGTATATCTTCTCTGTGCACAGATTAGCTCATAGGAGCTCAGCGCCATTCACTTTACTATAGCTCAGCTGCGATATCAGACACAATCTGTGGACAGATGTGCACGGTTTCTGGAAGAAGGCAGCCATGTTTTCTTTAATCTTGCACAGCCCTAGTTAATGCTCATGTACATAACTGGCTCCAAATCACCGCATGAAACTGCTGCCAGAGCTTTTTACTGTAAGTCTATTGTGCAGAGTCTGGATCAGAAAGACAGAGCTCCGGTTAACAATCTTTTTCAAATTAATCAGAACAGAATTCGGGACCTTTAGGGTATGTTCACATGGTCGATTCTGAAACCGGTTCAGTTCATCATGGATCCTGTGTTCCTGTTTTGCGGTGTCTGCTTCCTGTTTTCAGTTGGAAGCAACCCTGTAGTTTTTGCAGATTAAAGCTGTGCCTGTGGCAAGAAAGGATATGTACTTTCTTGGCACGGTGTCCGGACAGACCCCACTGGAAGCCCCGTGAAGTGGGACTTAACTGTGAGTGGGTCTGCGGCATTCAAAGTGAAAAGTTGCTGTCATGGAGTCTCTGCAAAATCCACCACTTGAACATACTCTTAGGGCCCATTCATGTTTGCGGAATAGATGCGGCCACATTCACTTCAATGGGCGGCTTGCGATCTTGCCGAGCCACGGCTCCGTAAGAAAATATAGAACATGTCCTATTCTTATCCGCAAAAGCAGACAAGAATAGGCACCTTCTATGGGGTGCTGGCGATGTGTGTTCTGCAAATTGCGGGACACACCGGCATCCGTGGTATTGCAGATCCACATTTTTGAGGACCCGCAGTATCATGACTCACGGTGGGGTTGAGCTACTACAGGGCCAGACAGGAGGATGCTGATGTCAGGCCCTGTCATTTGAGGGGTGGAGGGCTTAAAATACAGAGGAGCTTAGGTGCATTAAGGGGTGAGGCCTCTCCAATTGCTGCACTGAACCCCTTATTGACTATGTACATTATGTCTGGTTGAATGGGGTTGATCCTTCTGACAAAGTCATCAAAGCTCCAAAATGGCCAAAGTCTAGTCAGCAGGTGTAAAATCCAGCATCTTCATTACCGTATTTATCCTGCAGGCATCTAGTAACATAGTTTATAAGGCCAAAAAAGACATCTGTCCATCCAGTTCGGCCTGTTATCCTACAAGTTGATACAAAGAAAGGCGAAAAAACCCCATTGAGGTAGAAGCCAATTTTCCTCACTTTAGGGGAAAAAAAATCCTTCCTGACTCCCATCAGGCAATCAGAATAACTCCCTGGATCAACGACCCCTCTCTAGTAACTATAACCTGTAATATTATTACCCTCCAGAAATACATCCAGGCCCCTCTTGAACTCTCTTAGTGAACTTACCATCACCACCTCCTCAGGCAGAGAGTTCCATAGTCTCACTGCTCTTACCGTAAAGAATCCTCTTCTATGTTTATGTACAAACCTTCTTTCCTCCAGACGCAGAGGATGTCCCCTCGTCACAGTCACAGTCCTGGGGATAAATAGATGATGGGAGAGATCTCTGTACTGACCCCTGATATATTTATACATAGTTATTAGATCTCCCCTCAGTCGTCTTTTTTCTAAAGTGAATAAGCCTAATTTTGATCATCTTTCTGGGTTTCATTCTTTACTGAAAGCTGCCAGGCTGCTGTTGACAGGCCCATCATCATTTGTCTGCCCTTTAGATATGTCATGTAGAGGGAGGGTCCTTCGTTCAGGGGTCTTCCCCTGAAGGACCTGCCTCGTCTGTGCACTACACAGCTTCTGCAAGCTGATGTGCAATGGAAACTGTAAACCTTTAGGATGCATTCACACAGGATGTATCTGTGGCAGATATTTCCTCACAAAATTGCGGGCAGAATATCCGTAGTGTTTTACAGGAGCAGCAAAATGCATGAGATTTAAAATATCTGCATGGAATTTTTAAAATCTACAACATATTAATTTATGCTGCAGATTACAGCCACAGATCGGGCAGCATAATCCGTAAGAAGATCTGCATGTAGTGGATCCACAGCAATATTCACTGCGTATTTTCTGCAGCAAAACTCCTCCTGTGCAATCGTACGCTCAAGGGTACATTCACAGGGGAAATAGAGGAAAAATTCAGCATGGATTTTCTTACATGTGGATTTTACCACTGCTTTTGCCGAGGATTTCACCTTATGCATTGCAAAGGGTGAAATTCATGGTAGGAAGCCTCAGCAAAACTTGATATGACATGTGGATTCTGCGCATATTTTTTTTACATATTTTACATGTTTGGATAAGATTTGTTTAAAGAGGACCCCCCACCACTCCTGACATGCCTGTGTTAAAGGGTTATTCTCATTTTAGACAATGGGGGCATATCGCTAGGATATGCCCCCATTGTCTTATAGGTGCGGGTCCCACCGCTGGGACCCGCACCTATTTCCAGAACGGAGCCCCCGAAGTGAATGAGGGCGCACTGCGCATGCGCAGCCGCCCTCCATTCATTTCTATGGGGCCGCCGAAAATAGCCGAGCGCTGGCTCGGCTACTTCCGTCGGCTCCATAGAAATGAATGGGAGCGCACCACGCATGCACGGCCCGGCTCCCATTCATTTCTATGAGCGGCGCGGGGAGCTGCGCCTGGTGGTGGCCGGACCCCCGGAAACCTGGGGTCCTCCAGGCGCAGCGCTCCCCGCTCCGTTCTGGCTAGCGGGTCCCAGCGGTGGGACCCGCACCTATAAGACAATGGGGGCATATCCTAGCAATATGCCCCCATTGTCTAAGATGAGAATACCCCTTTAATAGTTTCATGCATTCCCCATGTAATAACAATTCTGGAACATCTAGTCTTATGGCTCTGTGTTGTCATTACTTTATTATTTCTACTAGAAGTTATGAATGAATTGCTAGCAGTCTGCAGTAAGGGTACAGAGGGGAGGCGACCCTTACTGCAGGTAACACTCTAAATGTGTCTGAGTTCAGTGTGCCAGCGGAGCGTTGGTGCATACATGTGACCACAGCTCCATTCACTTCTAAGGGACTGATAGAGAAAGCCATTTGAATGGGGCAGTGTTCACACACGTACCAATGACCCGATTCACACACAGTTAGCCCCTGTTCTCATGAATGGAGCATACCCCATTTACAATACATTGGCTCTAAACGGAACCGTTTGACTTGGATCTCAAAACCAGAATGCCAAAGCGCTGATAGGCTACTTTCACACTTGCGTTGTTAATCCCGGTATTGAGATCCGACAGAGGAGCTCAATGCCATAATTAAACGGATCAGTTTTGATTTTGCACATCAGGATACATAAGGATGCATTTTTGCACATCAGGATGTGTAAAATCAAAATGGGGAAAAAAAACGGATCCGTCACTAAATACATTATTATTATTTTTTTTGTTTTTTTGTTTTTTTTTGTTTGTTTTTAGGCTCCTAAAAGAATGGATCCATCACCGTTGACTTACATTGTTTTCAGTGCCGGATCTGTTTTTTTCCCGTTTTTATGACCGGACACAAAACCGCAGTTGTCCGGTAACAAAACGTAATGCTGCTAGTGCCAAATCTCAATACCAGAAAACAACAACGCAAGTGTGAAAGTCGCCTTACATAGTGTCTATCCAGAACTTGCTCTGTTGATTCCTTACACCAGGCACTGCGCCGTAATCCGATATTAGAAAGAAAACTAGAACCATTGGCGGTCAGTTAAGCTGTTTGGAATGTGGATTAACTTCATCCAAATAACCCAGCAGAATAGTGAATGCAGCTCTGGATGTAATTCAGGCTCACTACAAGATTCATAATAAAATGATAGAACACTCAGTATAAACCTCTTTTGTTATCTATAATATGTATCTATATCTATAATATGTAATCTATTAAGGCCTTTACATGGGCTGTGGATCTGGGCAATTGTCGGGAACGGGCGCCCATACCCAATAAATTGGCCTTTATAAAGGTTCTTCCTTTCACCTTTGTGAGCTGTTCATTGGCAGCACTTTGCCCTGTTCATAGTGATGTGCTTCCGACAGACAAGGAACTTTCATGGGAATGAACAATCATATTAATGATCATTCATCTTCATACAGCAGTGATTTTAATGCAGGCGATGTACGATCTTATGAACATTCATTGTCTACTCTATCGACCCGTGTAAAAGGGCTCTTAGAGAAATTTGTCCTATAATTGGTGAAACAAAAAATGTACTTGTCCTTTAAAGAGGACCTTTCACCGCTCCTGACATGCCTGTTTTAATAGCTTCATGCATTCCCCATGTAATAACAATTCTGGAGCATCTATTCTTATGTCTGTATGTTGTGTCATTCCTTTATTATTTCTACTAGAAGTTATGAATGAATTGCTAGCAGTCTGCAGTAAGGGTACAGAGGGGAGGTAACAAGTTGGGTGTGTGTACCTGCACAGTCTAAACATGGCAGCACTGATTGGATAGAGTCAGTCTGTGCAGGGGCACACCCCCAACTGGTTACCTCCCCTCTGTACCCTTACTGCAGACTGCTAGCAATTCATTCATAACTTCTAGTAGAAATAATAAAGGAATGGCACAACATACAGACATAAGAATAGATGTTCCAGGCTTGTTATTACATGGGGAATGCATGAAGCTATTAAACCAGGCATGTCAGGAGTGGTGACAGGTCCTCTTTAACAGATTTTCCTCAGTTTTTTTTCCTGTTCGCAGATATCCGCTCATCAGGTTGCAGTGTCCAAAGTGCCCAATAGTGTAACTAACGTGAGGCGACTCAGCGTCCCGGGCTACGAGGAGCTTCTTCAGGCGCTGTCGAGCAGCGAGCGGCAATGTGCCGAGACTATCGTCAGTATGGGGTATTCCTATGAGCACGTGATGAGAGCCATGCAGAAGCAAGGACAGAACGTGGAGCAGGTGAGGGCACACACCCTGACACGGAGATGTGATAGTTGCTGTGTTATTACCCTGTGTAACAGCACACTTGCTGTGCCAACCTGGCAGAGAGCTTGGTAGGAACAGAAGAAGTATTATAGGCAGAATGACTTATACAGGGAAATTTTCTTTACAGCCTTCCAGTATTGCAGAAACAGCTCAGACGTGTGAAGCGGGCGATGTCTGTTCATGTTGCTGCAACATGGATTTCCTCCTACAGACACTGGTTTTATTAACCATTTCTATGAGGGCAATTTGTCATGTGGCACATGTGTGTGTGTGTATATATATGTGTGTGTGTGTGTGTATATGTGTGTGTGTATATATGTGTGTGTGTGTGTGTGTATATATATATATATATATATATATGTGTGTGTGTGTATATATATTCCAGAAATGCCTCATTGTGCTCCAGTTATAAGGGCTGTTTTAGATTTATAAGGGAATTTGCACATATCATGGGTGACTGAAGTGCTCCTCAAAGAGTGAAGACGTGATAAGTATAGATATATTCCAAATGCAGACATACATTTAAAGGACATTTGTCAGCAGATTTGTACCTATGACACTGGCTGACCTGTTACATGTGCACTTGGCAGCTGAAGACATCTGTGTTGGTCCCATGTTCATATGTGCCCACATTGCTGAGAAAAATTATGTTTTAATATATGCAAATGAGTCTCTAGGAGCAATGGGGGCGTTACCATTACACCTAGAGGCTCTGCTCTCTCTACAACTGCTGTGCCCTCTGCACTTGGACTTTAGGAGAAGTCAGGGCCTGGCCCTGTCAAAAGTGCAGGGGGTCCAGCAGTTGCAGACAGAGCAGAGCCTCTAGGTGTAACAGTGACACCCCCGTTGCTCCTAGAGGACTATGGTGTTAAAGCTTTAATAAACATCCCCCACAGAGTCTAGAAAAGTCATGGCATGTTCTACTAAATGCTGTACTCTGTCTGCATCCGTTTGTGTCAGTTCCGTTAGAGATCCGTTATTTTTGATGGGAGAATAATGCTTTCTGAAAAAAACTGAACAAAAAACAAATGCTCAAAATAAAGGATCAGTTATGACAGATCAAAAGAACAGAAGACAAAATGGTGATGTGAACGAACCCTAATGGAGATAAGTTCCTTGTTTAGAGGGGAGGTAACATACAGCAGTACAGATGTATGCATGAACCATTATAGGCATAACAGTACACCAGACACTCATTTGTATTAATTGGAACTCCCCTTTAAAGAGGACCTGTCACCACGCAATGCAGTGCAGGCAGCATGTTATAGAGGAGAAGCAGCTGAGCAGATTGATATATAGTTTTATGGGGAAAGATTCAGTGCAACGTTTTATTTATTTAAATCTCTATTTCTGATTTTATTGTTCAGAGAGTAGGTGTTATCAGTGACTGACAGCTATCTCTGTATACACACTTAGGCTACTTTCACACTAGCGTTTTATAATTCCGGTATTGAGCACCGTCATAGGGGCTCAATAGTCAATACCGGAATAAAACGCTTCAGTTTTGTCCCCATTCATTGTCAATGGGGACAAAACGTAACTGAAGAGCATTCCGTTCTGTCTTCAGACCGGAGAGCAAACCGCAGCATGCTGCGGTCCAGGCATCCGCACCAAGACAGATCCGTCATGACCCCCAATGAAAGTCAATGGGGACGGGTCCGTTTGATGTGACACAATGATGAACGGATCCATCCTCCATTGACTTTCAATGGAGTTCATGACGGATCTGTCACCTGCACACATACATACATACAGACATACACATACATACTTACATGCTCCCGGCAGGTCTCCACAGCGCAGGAGCAGGACGGCGCACACATAGGACGATTGCAGAGGGCGCTGTGGGGAATCGTCCTATGTGTGCGCCGTCCTGCTCCTCCTGCGCTGTGGAGACCTGCCGGGAGCATGTAAGTATGTATTTGTATGTGTATATGTCTGTGTGTATGTGTATAAGTCTGTGTGTGTGTATGTATGTATGTACTGTGTGACATGTGTGGGGCGGCAGCACAGATCCGGCGGCACCTTTCACCTGCCAGATCTGTGCTGCCGCTAATGTGAAAGAGGCCTTACACAGATAATGCTATCAGTCACTGATAACACCTCCCTGTGTACAGCTATCAGTGACTGTCAGCTGTCTGTGTATACACACTTACACAGTGAATACTGTCAATCACTAACACCTCCCCGTGTACAACTGAAGTCAGAAATAGCACAGATATATATGTATACATTTCAAATTTTACTGAAACTTTTCCCATAAAACTATATATCAAACTGTTCAGCTCCTCCTGCTCTGTAACATGCCTGCAGATTGCACTGCATTTTGTGGTGACAGGTCATCGTTAAGTAAGAACAAGTTGTGTTTAGGATAAATTGCATCCAATGTAACTTTTTTACTTATGCTCCATATTGATATGAAAAGTGAACTAGTGGATTTTGAAGGTACCTTTGTCAGGTGTAGCCATGAGTGCACAATTACTGTAGTGGGTGTCACACAAAATGGGAATTATATTGATAATGGTGACGATGATCTCCTCTTTACCAAGGTGCTCGAGTACTTGTTCATCCACTCCCAGCTTTGTGAGAAGGGCTTTGATCCATTGCTGGTGGATGAAGCTTTGGAGATGTATCAGTGCTCTGAGGAGAAGGTATGTGCACATTGTATGGCTCTATGGTCCATTTATCCTCTCTTCCTTTTACTATTATTAAAGGGGTGGTCCACCTTGGGGGGGGGGGGGGGGGGTTGTGGTTTAGTTGTCTTTGAATATAACCTCTATAATACTGCCTCCTATGTACAAGAATATAACTACTATAATACTGCTCCTATGTACAAGAATATAACTACTATATAATACTGCCTCCTATGTACAAGAATATAACTACTATAATACTGCTCCTATGTACAAGAATATAACTACTATAATACTGCCTCCTATGTACAAGAATATAACTACTATAATACTGCTCCTATGTACAAGAATATAACTACTATAATACTGCCTCCTATGTACAAGAATATAACTACTATAATACTAAAGCTCCTATGTACAAGAATATAACTACTATAATACTGCCTCCTATGTACAAGAATATAACTACTATATAATACTGCATAATACTCCTATGTATACAAGAATATACTACTACTATAGTATAATACTGCCTCCTATGTACAAGAATATAACTACTATAATACTGCTCCTATGTACAAGAATAATATAACTACTATATAATACTATGTACAAGCTCCTATGTACAAGAATATAACTACTATAATACTGCCTCCTATAGTACAAGAATATAACTACTATAATACTGCTCCTATGTACAAGAATATACTACATATAACTACTATAATACTGCCTCCTATGTACAAGAATATAACTACTATATAATACTGCCTCCTATGTACAAGAATATAACTACTATAATACTGCTCTACTACTGCCCTATGTACAAGAATATAACTACTACTATAATACTGCTCCTACAAGAATATACTACTACTATGTAAATAATACAAGAACTACTATAACTACTATATATAATACTATGTGATACTGCTCCTATGTACAAGAATAATAAGAATATAACTACTATAATACTGCTCCTATGTACAAGAATATAACTACTATAATACTGCCTCCTATGTACATACAAGAATATAACTACTATAATACTGTCTCCTATGTACAAGAATATAACTACTATAATACTGTCTCCCTATGTACTAAATATATATAACTACTATAATACTGCCTCCTATGTACAAGAATATAACTACTATAATACTGCCTCCTATGTACAAGAATATAACTACTATAATACTGCTCCTATGTACAGGAATATAACTACTATAATGCCTCTTATGTACAAGAATATAACTACTATAATACTGCTCTATGTACAGGAATATAACTACTATAATACTGTCTCCTATGTACAAGAATATAACTACTATAATACTGCTCCTATGTACAGGAATATAACTACTATAATGCCTCCTATGTACAAGAATATAACTTCTATAATATCTAATGTATAAAAGACATATTTGTGTTTTATACTTTTATGTTAATGTAAGTCTTCTGCTTTCTTCTCTCCAGACAATGTTGTTTCTTCAGTTGATGAGCAAATTTAAAGAGATGGGTTTTGAACAGAAAGAGATAAAGGAAGTTTTGTTGCTTCATAACAACGATCAGGACAAGGCACTGGAAGAGCTAATGGCACGTGCCGGACCTAGCTGAACCCCCTCCCCCCCCCATCACAATAGGCTCTTAATGAATGTTTGGATAGGAGAATCCTACGACAAGCTTTCCGTTCTGAGGAGCGCAGAGAGAATGCGGCCAATCCTGCTGCGTCCCGCCATGTCACGTGTTCTACTCTGTATTTCCCTATTTTCACAAAAACGCCAGCTACAGAAATATTGTAAGAAGTGCCCTTTCACATCCAAACCTTTACCCCCTTCGATGGAATGACGTGCACGACGGTGGGGGAGCTGAATTTAGTATTTTTCTTTGCATTGTAAACGGGAACTGAGAAGAATTGATGTGTGACGCTGCTGACGCTTATACTGGAATATGGACTGTTGTACCCCGATGCGGCAAACATTAGTGCAATTAAATATTTTTATTTTATTTTTTTGTTTCTTTTCCGATAGTTAGTGCTACACTGGTCGTTAAAATACTCGCAGGTGCATAGAGTAAAATTCAGACTAACCCTGTTCACTCTATGTCCTCCACAGGCTCGGCCCCTGACTCGGGCGGCTGCTTGATGGTGGTTACAGTCTAGCACTGGTAAAGCTGTGATCACTTCTCGGGATTGTTTAATTATATGCTATAAGTTATTGAGTTTTCAAAGCTTTATCTGTGCATCAAAAGACATTATTCACTTTACCCCTTACCTTTTGAGGGACTCCTTTTGGAAGGTGTTGACATAAAACAGGTTGAAACCTTTTGTGGTTCTAGCAGCTGTTTAGCTGTGCAGGGAAGGCGTTTGCAATCTATCAGTCATTTTTTTTTTTTTTGGACCAAAATTTACAGTTTTGGTTGATGTGGTTTCTTGATGTGACCACTTGATGGAGAAACAGAAAAATGGACCGAATGTGTTGGATTGTTCGAGCTGTCCCTAGGCAAGTATCAGGATCTGTTCACAAAATAGGGATAAACGATCGTAAGTAAAAGTAAAGGAGAAGACCAACCTAAGCAGATGTACTTGCCGTGGCAAAACTACAACTCTCCATCCTTTGACCGCCAGTGGCGGAAAGGCCTGATTGAAGTTGTAGTTTTGCTGCTGGTTGGTAACTATTGCCATATGGCAAGCTTGGCCTTAGATTGTGATTGATCAGGTGGAGGAATGAGGGTTCCCTGCAGCTCAGCAGCAGCTAGACCAAGGCGTAAAGTGGCACAACCTGTCCACGTGAGGCAACTTTCTTTAAGCACTTTGTTCTCCTTGCTTCTGTTCCTTCCCAGAATTATATCTAGTATTTCAAATCATCTTTTGATAGTACAAAGTGTATTATGTTGTACATTGTTTAAGATCAAAACAAGAACATGTAAATCTTAAGTCTTGATGAATATATAAGTAATTTGCTAAATATTTTCTTTCTCCCTACAGAGGTACTAATAAAACTCTAAAAGAACAAACATTTTGTTGAGTGCTTCATTTTCCTTGGCTCTGTCACAAGGTCAACTTATTCCCTATCCCCAAGACAGGAGGTAACAGTCTGGGACCCCCCCTCCAATCGTGAGGATGGCTAGTATGAATGGAGCGGCAGGTCAAGCATCCGTGTTGCTGCTCCATTCATTCTCTATGGGACTGCCTGAGATAACCAAGTGCTGTACCCAGCTATCTACAGAAGTCCTACAGAGAATAAATGGAGTGGCAGCAGGCACACCCAACCTGCTGCTCCACTCATACAGGTGGACAGGACCATTTGGAGGGTTTTTTTTTGTAATCTTAGGTAACTCTTTTGCCCGAGTCCAGCTCGGGCAGTGTGAAAGGTAGCTAACTGGAGGGGGGAGCGCTGTTTTAGATGGTAATATCTCCTCAATGGTAGCAGCTAGAAACATGCAACTGGTCTTGTATGAAAGCTGACAGGCCAACAGCTAAACTCCAAGCAACAGAGGAGAAATCACTGTTAGAAGTCAAGTCGGGAATAATCGCAAGTAAAAGTGTTTTTACTTTTATTTTTAGCTGCATTCACAGTATTCCGATTTCTATCAGCGATATCTTCCTCTGTCCTGAACATATTGGTATTGTCTGAAAGCTTGGAATGTCTGCTTTCAAACAAGATCAGTTTCTAGCTGCTACCAATCAGGAGGTAGCAGCATCTAAAGCAGCCCTCCCCCCTCCAGCTAGCCAGTTAGCTACTTTTCCCACTGCTGGAGCTCCACTCTGGCAAAACAGCTAGGGGGTTAATCAGGTGTGCGGTAATGGAGCTTAGCCCCACGTAAATGAAAATCGGATACCGTTTATAAACCAGAGTGATACTATGTCCAAGCACAGCTTCCCTTGTAATCTAATAACCAGTTCAATGCATAAAGGTCATTTTCTTCATGTTTGGATTTTTTGTTTTAAACTGATCCATAGGTTTTCGATGGTGGTTTTCGAAGTGTGTTTTAAGATTCATTTTTTAACAGGAGAGACAATGCAAGTGTTTTAGAAACATGATGCTGTAGGTAGGCAACCTTTTGCACCATCCAGTATGAAAGCAGTGCCATTTATGTCTTGTCTATGTAGGTGAATTCCTTAGGGGTACAGTTTCTCATTGAGAGACAGAATATGGTAACCTATTTTTCACGCCATGCCCCATGGGTAAAAAATATGCAAATTAGTTCATACAAGCTAAGACAGAGACACTAATTTCTAGACGGCTGTATTTGGGGTTCGTGCCCATCATAAGTACATAGCCAGGAACTGGATGGATAGATGAAATACCTTAGATCAGGGATGCCCAACCTGCGGCCCTCCAGCTGTTGCAAAACTACAACTCCCAGCATGCCTGGACAGCCGACAGCTAGGCATTGTGGGAGTTGTAGTTTTACAACAGCTGGAGGGCCGCAGGTTGGCCATCCCTGCCTTAGATGCTTTGGGGGTACTGGTTTGCGTACATTTCACATGGAGCATTACCTGAAAAATTGGTCTCCATACTCTGCTGTGTGTCTACTTTGAGAAACATAACCTGCTACCCTGAACTTCATCTAAGGGCTCATGCACACAACCGTTGCCATTTTTGCGGTCCGCAAAACACGGATAACAGTCCTGTGTTCCGCATTTTACCCTGTGCCCCCTATAGAACTCTTATTCTTGTCCACAAAATAGACATGCAGATGTGGACAGCACACAATTGTGCTTTCCCTATGTTTCGCGGCCCCATTGAAGTGAATAGGTGCATATCCAACCCGCAAAAAATGTGGGTCGGATGCGGACCAAAAATAAATTTGTATGCGTAAGCCCTAAGGGTCCTTTTCCACGTATAGATGATCTGTCAGGCACTCCTGATATCTGTATATAGTTATATTTTTCAGATTTATGCCACTAGTTATAGCTTTTCATTATTTTTGGCAATGATGGCATCTGTTGTCTTTCAGTGTAATTTCTGTATTACAATCTTTCATTCTTCCTCCCTATATCAGTTTTGTGTGGTAATAATGCAGCATGAGGCCAATTTCAGATGAGTATTACAGTCTCAGCCTGACCACGGGGTTACTGACCTAGACACATACCATCATAGATCCTTGTGATCCCTGTGAATTCAGGTCTGTGACCCCCAACTGAGCTGGAAAATTTGTCCGTAATATATGCTCAAACGCACCAGTAACACACTAGTCTGAATGTGGCTTAAATGGACGCAAATCAAATTCTTATTACATACCTCCAGCCACCCAGGGTGAGTGTATAAAAAAAAAAGTCACAACAGAGCAAAAGGCATTAAAATTTTTAATTAAAGGTTTTTTTTCTCTCAATTTCATTGAGATAATCATGAACAAAAAATGAACAATATCAGTAATAAATAGTCAAACATCTGCACATTCCAAACCTGAACCTTCTGCAGTCCAGAAATGACATCCCATTGCATTGACTCAACCGTTAAATTAACCTGTCAGGACTGCTGCTCTTATGATGAATCTGTTTATAGAAATCTGCATTGTGGCCTCCTGCTAATATTCCAGGAATTGTATGAATAAGGCCTGTTTCATATATGCATTTTGAGATTCAGAAGGAAACGGCCTTGCGGGATCTCTCCGTATTCCAGCATTGCCAGAAGCAACCGCATCACTGTCCTGCAGCATTTACCATCATGGGAACCAGAGAGACCCATCCGCAACACTGCCAAATATGCCGAGAGTCATCTGGAAAAATACTGCAGCATGAATAGAGCCGGCGTGTATCAGGTAATGTCCGGCAGCACCGGTTCCAGACAGCTCTGGCAGGCTTCTGGACAGAAGTGTGAAGCTAGCCTAAGTTAAAGAGGACCTGTCCCCACTCCTGACATGCCTATTTTAATAGCTCCATGCATTCCCCATGTAATAACAATTCTGGAGCATCTATTCTTATGTCTGTATGTTGTGCCATTCCTCTGTTATTTTTAGTAGAAGTTGTAAATGAATTACTAGCAGTCTGCAGTAAGGGTACGGAGGGGAGGTAACCAGTTGGGGGTGTGTACCTGCACAGACTGATAACAGCAGCACTGATTGGATAGAGTGAGTCTGTGCAGAGACACCCCCCCAACTGGTTACCACCCCTCTGTACCCTTACTGCAGACTGCTAGTAATTAATTCACAACGTCTAGTAGAAATAATATAGGAATGGCACAACATACAGACATAAGAATAGATGTTCCAGAATTGTTATTATGTGGGGAATGCATGAAGCTATTAACCCCTTCCCGCTATATGACGAGTATACACGTCATGGAGCACTGCTATTTAGCGCTCCAGGACGAGTATACCCGTCATTACATTAAACTGTCACCATGTCTGCTGACATGGTGACAGCGCTGAGACCCCGGCTGTTACTTACAGCCAGGGGTCTCAGCTTACCAGCCCGGGACCAATGGGGGCGGTCCCGGGCTAGCGATCGCTGTGATTGGCTAGTCTGTACAGACTAGCCAATCACAGCGATCCTGCTGCTTTTTATGTTAAAATAAAGAAATAAAAATAAAATAATAATATATATATCTCCCCCCCCCCCCTCACCCCAGATCGCTTTCTTCAGATGGCCAGGGGGGGTGGGTGGGGGTGCAATGTGCGGCGGCAGCGCCGCCGCAATGATTTTTTAGGATGGCCGAGCGGAGCAGAGTATCAGCATACAGCTGATACTCTGCTTCAAACTGCTGACATCGGTGCTGGCACCGATGTCAGCAGTTTAACCCCTTCCATGCCACGGTCCGTAGGGACCGCGGCATGGAAAGGGTTAACAGGGGGAGGGAGCACCCCTCCCATCGGGCGCTGCAGTGCGCTGGCAGCGCCGATGGTGTGGGCTGAAGAGAGGGAGGAAGCTCCCTCCCCCTTCCATCGGGACGCTGCTGTGCTCTGGCAGCGTCCCGATGGTTACCATGGCAACCAGACGCTTTCAGAAGCGTCTGCTTGCCATGGTGTAATCAAGCCTGTTCAGGCTCCTGCTAAAGGCAGGAGCCTGATAAGGCTTAGACTGAGTGACAATACACTACAGTACACTATATAGTGTACTGTAGTGTATTATAGAACAATCAGATCCACTGGTTCTTCAAGAACCAAGTGGGTCTGAGTCTAAAAAAAAGTGTAAAAAAATAAAAAGTTAAAAAAAGTTTAAAAAAAAAAGTTTAAAAAAATCCTATTTTTCCCCCAATACTTAAATTTGAAATTAGTAAAAAAAGAAAAAAAATATCCCAATCATGTTAGGTATCGCCACGTTCGTAACAACCTGCTCTACAAAAATATCACATGTCCCGACCCCTCAGGTGAACACGGTAAAAGAAATAAAATAAAAACAGTGTAAAAAAAGCCATTTTTGTCACTTTATATCACAAAAAGTACAATCACAAGCGATCAAAAAGGCGTATGCCCCTCAAAATAGTACCAATCTAACCGTCACTTCTTCCCGCAAAAAATGAGCCCCTACCTGAGACAATTGCCCAAAAAATAAAAAAACTACAGCTCTCAGACAAGGGACAGACTAAAACATGATTTTTTTGTTTCAAAAATGATATTATTGTGTAAAACTTAAATAAATAAAGAAAACTATACATGTTAGGTATCGCCACGTCCGTAAAAACCTGCTCTATAAAAATAGCACATGATCTAACCTGTCAGGATGAACACTGTACAAAAAAAAAAAACTGAGCCAGAACAGGCATTTTTGGATACCTTGCCTAACAAAAAGTGTAATATAAAGCGATCAAAAATCATATGTACCCCAAAATAGTATCAATAACACTGTCACCTTATCCCTTAGTTTCCAAAATACAGGCACTGTTTGGTTGTTTCTACTGTAGGGGTGCATCAGGGGGGCCTCAAATGGGACATGGAGTCTGAAAACCAATCCAGCAAAATTTGCCCTCCAAAAACCATCTGGCGCACCTTTCCTTCTGCGCCCTGCTGTGTGCCCATACAGCAGTTTACTACCACATGTGGGGTGTTTCTGTAAATCGCAGAATCAGGGTAATAGTTTTTGAGTTTTGTTTGGCTATTAACCCTTGATGTGTTACAGGAAAAAAATGGATTAAAATGGAAAATCTGCCAAAAAAAATGAAATTTTGAAATGTCATCTCCATTTTCCTTTAAATCTTGTGGAATACATAAAGGGTTAACAAAGTTAGTAAAATTCGTTTTGAAAACCTTGAGGGGTGTAGTTTCTAAAATGGGGTCATTTATGGTGGTTTCTATTATGAAAGCCCCACAAAGTGACTTCAGAACTGAACTGTTGCTTCAAAAAAATGGTTTTGGAAAATTTCTTAAAAATTTTAAGAATTACTTCTAAAATTCTAAGCCTTCTAACGTCCCCAAAAAATAAAATTACATCTACAAAATGATGGTAACATAAAGTAGACATATGGGAAATGTAAAGTAATAACTATTTTGTGAGGGATCACTATCTGCCTTAAAAGCATAGAAATTCAAAGTTTGAAAATTACAAATTTTTCCAAATTTTCTGTAAATTTAGGATTTTTTTTATAAATAAAGGCGATTTATATTGACTCAAATTTACCATTGTCGTAGAGTACAATGTGTCACAAGAAAACAATCTCAGAACGGCTTGGATAAGTAAAAGTGTTTCAAAGCTATTACCACATAAAGTGACACATGTCATATTTCCAAAATTTGGCCTGGTCCTTAAGGTGAAAAATGGCTATGTCATGAAGGGGTTAAAACAGGCATGTCAGGAGAGGTGAAAGGTCCTTTTAAGAGCCTATTAGACAGCATGATCTTCACACAGGAACAAGCATTCATAGAAACGATTGTTCCCCATAAATGGCTTTTAGAATTGAGAAGCTGATAAAACAAGCAAGCACTTATTTGTCAACTGACGGCTATCTTTCCTCTGGGTGAAAGGAGCCCAGCTATTGGAAACACATCTCCCTGTGCAATCAGCGATGTACTGCTATGGGAGAAATGACTGCGGTGGCAATCTTTTTTCCCCCACATTCAGTTTGTATTGGCCAGTGTAAGGCTCCATTCACATGTCCTGTTTTTCTTTCCTGATTCGATCCTGATTTTTTCAGGACCCATTGAAATGAATGGATCCAAATCAGGATCAGGATCGAATCAGGAAAGATAAACAGGACGTGTGAATGGAGCGTAAGGGTGCCTTCACATGCTGTGGATTTTGTTGCAGAAATTCATGTGTTTCTCACCCAATTCAAATAAAACAAACTGGTTTTCAGGCATGGGAATTTCTGCATCAAAATCTGCAGCGTGTGAAAGCACCCGAATAAGGCCGGTGCAAATGAGCACCGATGTGTTACCATCCATCACTGCCCAAACGTCGGACTGTGTGATACAGCCCTTAGCATTCCCGTTTGCACGCACTCCAATATTGTCCAGTCAGTGTAAACAGGAGCAATGGTAGCATATGAATAAGAGAACACAGAGGTTCTAAGAAAAGGTACCTCTCAATTATTTCACACAGAAAGTATTTACTTAAAAAATAAATTAAAAAAAAATTATGATGTCCGAGCTAGCAGGTATCTTTAGCATCAGATGGGGTCTATTCAAAATCTTCAGGATCTGTGGATCCTCTCATAAATACTGTCCGGGTGGAGGTTTTGCTGTCCCCATCCTTCACAACCTTAATCTTCTCTACCTTGATCGTAATACTATTTTCTATAGTTTCATACTGTTTGTTTCCACATTTCTTATGCCTGGTTTATGGGGAAAACTGATACTAGAGCTTTTCCCCAATCATCCCAGATAGTAAGTACCAGTACACATGTAAAAGTTTGTTATCCTGCCGTGATTCATGTGTTACACTTTTTTTTTTCTTCACTATGACACATCTTAAAAAGCAAACTGCACTGCCAAATACCTACCATCGGTATATACATCACCATGCGTCTCCAAAGTAACAGGCTACCCTCAGTAGTCTGATTCTACAGTCATGCCTTACTTTTCTCACAGTGCCCCCTTCTAAAGCTTGTAAGTTATGAACAGGGGCATAGAGTGCTTGGAGTAACAGATGGCTGCAGGATCAGACTACACTACAGCTAGTCTGTAATCATGGATAGCCGTGTACACAAAACAAGGGTATTTAATGAAATCTATTTCAGAATATATAGTTTTTTTTTTTACCCAGACGGCAGGGAGAGTGAAAATTAAGTGCTACATACTCAGAGCCTTAGGCCGAGTTCACATCTGCGTTGTGACTTTAGGCACTCTGATGCGGTGACTGTATCCAGCATATATGGCAGGTTTTCGGCTGGACTAAAAATACTACATGCAGCATTTTTTTTTTTTTTTTTTTGTCCGGACGAAAGCTGGCTATATGCATGTGACAGCCATTATTCATTTGTGCATCCATTTCTGTCTGTCTGGCATCTGTTTTTCATGGATGTTAAAAGTGGATGAATTTCATTGGCTTTTTTTGTTTTTTGTCCCCCTTAGTGGTCCTCAGCTGTAATTTTTTTTCTTAGCAGAAATACAAAAAAAACCATTCACCTCATCCACATGCAGAGGCAGTGGACCTGTGCTCAGTGTAATGACATCACCATGCGATCACGCTGAGCACAGGTCCTTCATAATCAAGAAAGGAGAGACTGCCTCTGCATGTGCAAGGTGAGGTGAGTGGATTTTTTTTAACCCCTAAAAGGCTATTTTCCACTATTGTACTAGTTTTTAGACTGGTGCAGTCCTGTTAAAAACGGTCCTATTGGTTTCAATGGGGTACATCCTATTTTTTGACAGCTGCTATTCACTGCCTGTTAAAAAAAAGCCCCCATAGACTTTAATTGGTCATAAAAAAAAAAAAGGGAGAATAAAAAGGATCAGGCGAAAATATTCCCTACGGCCCGCAGCCCCCTGAGGCCATTTATCCGACCCCCACCACATTTCTGTCTTTTCCTGGCGGATAAAATAAAACTCTTACCTCTCCTCCGCTCCTCTGTCTTCTCTGCACTGTCCTGACGCTGCACGCGGTCAGGTGACAGTGCAGTGCGGGCAGAGAAAACAGGAGCGCCGGACCCGGAGCGGAGGCGCAGGAGAGGTAAGAGAGTTTTTTTTTTTTTTTTTTATTCTGATGGGGGCAGAGTGGGCTGATCTGAGGTCTGATGGGGGCACAGCGGGCTGATCTGAGGTCTGATGGGGGGCACAGCGGGCTGATCTGAGGTCTGATGGGGGGCACAGCGGGCTGATCTGAGGTCTGATGGGGGGCACAGCGGGCTGATCTGAGGTCTGATGGGGGGCACAGCGGGCTGGTCTGAGGTCTGATGGGGGGCACAGCGGGCTGGTCTGAGGTCTGATGGGGGCACTATTTGTTTTTTTTTTACTTTAAAATAAGACATGTGCAGTGTGCATACGGATTTGTTCATAGTTTATTTTTTTTTGTTTTTTTTTTATAGTCCGGCCCTCCAACAGTCTGAGGGACAGTGAACTGGACCCCTGTGTAAAAAGTTTGGGGACCCCTGCACTAATGTGGATGGGGGGCCTTTAATCATCTCCCAGGTGATTGCCTGGAGGAGAGATGGGGAGATACCAACAAGACTTCCAACACCCAGACAACCTGTGGTCTCATTTCCGTATCTTAACACTGCATATTTCCTAGTTTATATGGCTGTATTTAGGGCTTGTGTTTGTCGTTGCCAGATGCCACCATTTACTGTTCAGCAGCCGTATCATCACTTGCAATGCAGAGTGTAAAAATTTGTAGTGCAGAAAATCTATCATGCTTGAACTTTGCTTCGTGCACATAACTGTAATTTTTCATCTGTGTGCTATCCACACCGACCCATTCATTTCTATGGGGCTATGCACGCGTCCATATTTCGGCGGATCCGTGTCACCTTTCCACAAATTATAGAACATGTCCTATTCTTGTCCGTATTGCATATGAGAATTGTCCTTTCTCTGGAGGAGAGTGATGCACATGGAAGGTATCTATATTTGCAGACCAAAATATGGACACTGCATGTTCATGAAGCCTAAATGGGCCATTGTCCTAGGGTCGTGGTCTCCAACCTGTTGCTGGGGAACTGCAAGAAATATATGAAGAATTTTACATGTCCAAGGAAACCAGACCTCTGCTCTGTTTGCTATAAGAGACCTAGACTTCTAACCTTAGACCCTCTGTCAATCAGAAGGAAATAACTTCTGCAGGAATTCTACAAGAAGCTACGAACCACCCTGCAGACTCGGCTCTCTCTGACTTTATAATACACAATACCATTCTGCTCCTGATCCAGGCTCCCTGCTAAAAGAGACCATCCAGACTGCATTACACTACCTATGATCACAACACCCACCATGCTTGCACACTAGAGATGAGTGAGCATACTCGGGAGCAATTTTCAAGTAGTAGCGTACGCATCTTGTAATTTGTACGCATTAGTGTACAAATTTTACAAATTTATAAGATGTGTATGCATTAGTGTACAGATTAGAAGATGCGTACGCTACTACTCGAAAATTGCTGCCGAGCATGCTCGCTCATCTCTATTGCACACCAACATCTCAGACTTTAGTAAGTCTCATTTACTACATTATCCTCCATGGGAGGGGTAGATAATTGTGCTGAATCACTTTTGCATGTTTAATTCCGTAGCTTCTCCACCTTTCTTTCCCAAAACTTTCACACGGCTGATATTTTGTCAGTAATTTACAGCAGTATTTCTAAAGCAAAAGTCAAAAACAGAGGTGGGAACAAATCTTTCCATTGTACTTTTTATCTGCAGGTTCCAATCCTAGGTTCAGCTCCGGTTACGTTCACAGTTGAGAATCCAGTAGCCTCATCCGACAGACAATGAGGTTACCTTTTCCAGTATTGCCAGACATGAATATAATGGGAACCGGCGATGATGTGACCGCAGTGGTTTTTGTCTGGCTGACAGCCGCCATTTATACGGAACAGCCAGTCAGATCAGGCTACCGGGTACTGTGAACGTAGCCTTACAAACCACTGACCAAAGTGTTGAGAAACTTGACTTACAGCTGCCAGTGCATCTACAGCGGCATTACTGCAACGTCTGGTGGAAACATTTTATCTTGGGCTCCTGATCTACCTTAAAGGGGTTGTCCGAGTTATTTTTTTGTCATTTGTGTGCTTCTAACTAATCAAATATAACAGCTTTTCCAACACTTTGTGCTTTTAAAGCTGCTGGTTTCTCAGATTTCACTCAGGGTCACATGACCTGTGATGTCAGCTTCTCTGCCTGCTCATCTCATATTCATGCACGAGCAGATAAGAGTCTGTACACGAGCCGTCACTGTGCTGGCCACGCCCCCTGCTCTGCCGACTCCTGCTCTGCCAACTCTGCTCTCTGATTTCTTTCAGATAAAACATTAACCCCTTCAGCCAGAACACACACACAGGGCTCAAAGCTTTACAACAGTAGCCACAGGCAATGAAGAGACTGTGTCTACAGGATGAGGAGGGCAGATCCTGACACTGGAGATCTGCAGAGTATTGCACAAGAAAGCTAGGGGGAAGTTTCTTTGTGCATCAGTAATGTCATTGTACAGCTGGGACTTGTAGTTCTACACATACAACATGCTGCTAGTATCCTAGCAGGCAGACATTTCACTCAGGGCAGCTCTTGTATTCACTCCCTTTGCAGAGCGGGGGGGGGGATGAGATTGTTATTATTGCATGTAAACAGAGAGCCAGAAGAGAACCAGGGAAATGAGGAAATATAGATTTTTTTTTTGCCTAAAACTTGCTTAACTTAGTTATATATTGCTGCCCATCAGATTTACAGTGCTATACATATTTTTTTTCATAACTCGGACAACCCCTTTAAGGTTTTTTCGTTTACAAATATGTTTCCTAGACCTTTTTATGTCTTTCCAATACTCCAGAATTTAGCTTATCGTGTCAGGTTTTACTGATGCTAGACTAAAGGCCTTTTCTGGAGGAATGGGACAAACAAAATACTATTACTCACCTCACCAATTCCCCACTTCCTGGTGTCTAGCTCAAACAGGCAGGAAATGGCTTGCACTGGCCACTCAGCCAATCACTGGCCACAGAAACCGCCTCAGCCATTGCTTGGAGAGTGCGCAGTGCTGCAATGGGGGAAAAAGCAGTGAGGTGGTGAGTTTTTGTTTCCCCTAGAAAACCCCTTTAAAGGAATTATACTGTATTTTGATAGCCTGTTTCTCATTTTGCATCTCTTGCTCATCTTATTTCACATGCTGTGCTTTGAGGCATGATCTATAAAAGTGGAGGACTCTGAACACACTAATTCTGATTTTTATCAGCTTCTGTACATACATTTTAAAAAAATATTTCTTTACAAACTAATTTCATATTTTTATTGTCCCTTTTTCTCCTCTTTCAGTCACGGTTTCCTGATTCAGTTGTGGAGAAACAAAAAAAAAAAAAGGGGTCATCTATGAGGGTAAGGCCACACATTCAGGTTTTTTTTTATGAAGGTTTTAAACCAGATTCAAACAAGAGGATACATTGTGTCCATCCTTAAAGGGCATCTGTCAGCAGTTTTGTACCTATGACACTGGCTGACCTGTTACATGTGCACTTGGCAGCTGAAGACATCATATGTTCATATGTGTCCGCATTGCTGAGAAAAATTGTTTTAATATATGCAAATGAGCCTCTAGGAGCAACAGGGGCGTTACCATTACACCTAGAGGCTCTGCTCTCTCCAACTGCCACGCTTTCTACACTTTGACAGGGCCAGGCAGTATAAATGCAATCACACCTCCTGGAGGCTCATTTGCATATAATAAAACATAATTTTTCTCATTAATGTGGGCACATATGAAGATGGGACCAACACAGATGCCTTCAGCTGCCAAGTGCACATGTAACAGGTCAGCCAGTGTCATAGGGACAAATCTGCTGACAGGATGCCCTTTAATACTTTCTCTTTTTACGATTCATTTGATTTTGGTTTTGGTGTTAAAAACTGCATATAAAAATCCTGAACATGTGGCTGTAACCTAAAAAAAAATTTTGCTTTATTGTTGGATGAACCAAACAGAACCCAGATGATGCTTAGAGTCAAAATTCCTACAGCAATGCAGAAAATCCCATAAAACGTTTCCATCGATGGAAATCTATTCTGGGCTGTCCCTGCGTGTGCAGGACCAGACCGTGGCTCATGACGTGTCTGTAGCAGGTTAAGAGCAGCAGAGACAGTCCTCCAGCGCCAATGATTCTGTGGGTTTCTGATCCAGGAACTTCTGCAGCTGAGCTCTCAGGTTCTCGATGTGCTTACACTTGAGGGTCAGGATTTCATCAAGCTTCTTCACATATTCTTGAAAATCCTGTAGACAAGATGGTGACATTGTTTCAACCCCTTCCTGACACAGTGATTCTCAACTTTTTTTTTTCTCTTTTTAACTCCCTGCCTTCCAGGAGTGATAACTTTTTTTATTTTTCTGTTCACATAGAGCTTTTATTTTTACACTACAAGTTGTACTTTCCAATGGCACCACTTACAAGTACTGTATACAATGTTGGAAGCTTTAAAAAAAAATTGGGGTGAATCTGGAGAAATTTTTTTTCCCAATGTGGTAAAAATTATAGGGCACATTTATTAAGACTTGTGTTTTAGATGCTGAGAATCAGTAATTCCTTCAGGGCTCAACAGGAACTTTGCTATGGCAGGCCTCAGAGCCTTCAGAAGGCCCAAGGCTGCCATGGCAACTTAACGGTTCCCATGAGTTCATCATGGGGGGGGGGGGGAAGCTGTTCACTCACCAGGAGCGCAGTGCTCCAGTAAATGACCCCTCAGATGCCGTGGTCACAACTAAACATGTACAACATGAACATATACTTTTACAGCAGATGTTGGGAAGGACTTAAAGGGGCTTTTCAAAATCAAGTATGGCCATTTTGGAACGCAGTCACGCCCATGATGTTTATTTTTTTTTATAGTTTTAATTTTAATTATGGGGAAGGGGGAGGGGGGGGGCGATATGAATTTTTATATCTTATTTTTTTTTTCTAATATGTTGAAAAACTTTAACTTTTTTTTCAGAAGCTCCAGGAAACTGAACGTGCAATCAGATTGTTTTTCCTATACACTAATGTAATTTAATACAATAGTTTATTCAGTATATTCCAATGCATTGCTGCCACCTGCAGGCCTATATTGGAATATACATAGGCCTGGTAGCCTCCTACAGGCTTTGGCCCATCACCAACATGGGACAGCTTTCCCAATTTCAGTGCAGGTAAGCTGTTCCAGCCCCGGGTTGCAACACTCCCAGGGAAAGCTGCCTCAGAAGCCATGGTTACAACTGACCACGGCATCTGGGGGTTATATATCTGAAAACTGTTATTGCCAATCTCAGACATTAGCCCCGGGTGGAGTCTGCTGTGTAAAACAACAGAAACATGGTGGCTATGGTGCCTGTTGCGCAGACAAGCTGGCGCCATTTTTAAAGCCATGATGGGGGTTAAATACAAGGTGTGAAGAATGCACTCACTGAGCTGGACGTGTGATTCAGAAGCATTTCCTCCTGTGAGCGCAGAGCAGACATCTCATTTAGCTGTTTGTAGTGTGCTTGAATGACAACCTGCCTGAAAAAAAAAAACCATGAAGGTTAATGGAGGGTCTGGAGATGACTTGTGAAGGACTTCTATTATGGCGGCTATTTTTTTTGAGAATATATCTTCAGACCCCACTAATGACGGATTTACACTGCACAATCATCTGAGCCATTTATCGGAAACCAACGTTCCTACAAACACTTGTTCCCAATAATCAGTCCTGGTAAAGGTGAACACTTGTTTACCGCGTGAAATCATTGTTTAAAGGGGTTTCCCGTCACAGACAGTGGGGATATGCCACCTTTGTCTGATAGGTGCCACCTCTGGGACCCGCACCTACACCAAGAATGGAGCGGGGAAGGTGGTAGCTGCCTTTCATTCATTTCTATGGGGCCGCCGAAAATAGCTGAGCACTGGCTCAGCTATTTCCATCAGCCCCATAGAAATTAATGGGAGTGGTGGCCGCACAAGCGCAGTGTGCTCCCATTCACTGAATGGGGATAGCGTTTGGCAGTGGCTGGACCTCGGGAAACCCAGGGTCCTCCAGCCACCCTCCCCGCTCCATTCTTGACATAAGTACAGATCCGAGAAGTGGGACCCACACCGATCAGACAATGGGGGCATATCCTAGCGATATGCCCCCATTGTCTGTGATGGGAATACCCCTTTAAGGAGACACCTAAATCATCGTTTCTGGGCAACTGATTGTACTGTGTGAACAGCAATCTTCTGGCCAAAAACAATGAATCTGTATGAGGACATGTGAAAGCTGTAGCCATTGCTCATCCCCATATAGTGGAGGTTATTGCTGCATGTAAATGCAGCTCTTCATCTCCACTGATGAGCAGGTAATTATTGGGAAGGAACTGTTCATGTAAATGCGGGTTAAGTTAGTTAATTTGATTAACACAATTCTATAGAAAGAACGGTGTCCCCAATGACTTATCCTTCATTGAATCATGGCATCCTTATTGAAAAGTTCACTAAATAACCCCACCCCGGCCAATCTTCATAACCAGCAAATTCACTTACTGAGCCTTTCCAAGCATCTTCACTTCCTGACTTGACACACAGGACGACTGTAACGGGCCACTTGAGGCTGGTGTTGTTCTCGGAGTTTGATCCTCTCTGATGAGGACACTTTTTGGTGTCTGGTTCTCCTTGGCACCACATTGGGTAAATATATATTCCATAAGTCTATTTTTAAGATGTTCCAGTTCACTGTCTCTTAATAGCAGCTTGAAGGAATCTTCATTCCAGTGCGGTGGACTCTGAAGAAGATCAGGGCTGACATTGGTTGGCGAGGTGTTTGAGTGCTTACCGTGGTCCCGGTCTTTGGCAGCTTCTTTTAATTGTTTCCTACCAAATACCAGCGATGGCGTAACTATTGCATGAGTTTTGACATTTCCACTACTGTCCTCAGTATCCGCATCATAATAATGACTAGTCTGATCCCTACATCTAGGTTGAGAAAAATCTAAAAAAGAATCGCTAATGTAGAAGTCATTTTTCCCAGAGGCCGGTGACTGTCCTAGTCTAGGAGAGATTTTTTCAGCCAAACCCGACTGTATCAGGAACTGTGGAGAACCAGCAGAACTAGACTTTGGTTCAAAGCTGCTGTCTGGAAACCAGTTCTTGCCTCCACACTGGGAGTTCTCAATATGCAAGCTCTCGTTATAACGAAGCATTTTCTTGACCAGATCGGATAGGTTCTTCTCAACAGACTGATCCTGCATGTGAGATTCAACAACCATGGCTTTATCTGAAATTGCACTACTTGATCCATCGCCAACTCCAGACAGTTCATGAGGCTCAAGGTTATGTGTTGAATCCAATGACCAGTTATCCTTCAACAGGGACACAGTGAGAGGAGCCATCATTGCCGTTTCACACGAGGTATTTGCGGCTGGACTTCTTCCTTCAGGGAATTTGGGTCCTGTGATCGGAGAGCCATTTAAAGACACTGTTTGATTACATCTTTCCTGTAACGGATTAAAGTCGGTATTTGATTTACGAGACAAAGGCGAGTCCTTTATTGTCTTTTTTTGGTTTTCTAGCTCTTCCTGAGAAGAATATGGCTTTTCTGGAGTACTGTCAATATTAGATGAGTCTCGAGAATTGTTGGACTCTTCTTCTGAACTCCACACAGTGTGGTCACCATTTTCAGCTCTCTTTCTGTCTGACAGTCCACAACCACATTTACTGGAAATCATGTTTTTGTTCTCCTTCGATTCTGACAAATGATAGTGGAGTCCCTGCCCTATCCCTGAAGCTTTCCTGACCTCTAAATTTGGTGTACCCTGATGAAGAAAAAATGAAAGCCTTTCTCGGACCATCTCTTCTTTTCTTCCTTTCTTTTGGTTGGAAGTGAATGAAACGGAGTCTTCGCTAAAGTCGCTGTCATCGGGATCCTCTACTGGAGTCTCTTCACGTTGTGATGCTGCACTCCTGACATGACCCACTGTGACCTCTTGGGGCTTATACTGGTCCAAAATCTTTTCAAGTGGTTGGTAGTGAAGCTTCTGAAGAAGAATGGGAGGGTGCTGAATCTGCTGGTGATAGTATCTTAGATGTTCCTCCCTTTCTTTCTGCTCTGGAATACTCCTATAGTCACCACCAGTCTTTCTGCAAGTGGGATCGTCATTGGCATCCCACAGTCTTGCCGTTATATCTGTGAACATCCCACCTCTGGGAACAATCTGCTTCTGTACCGGCTGCACGGCTTGTACTCTCTGCAGAGGCTGGCGGCTGCGATCTTCTTTAGGTTCATTGCCCATGTCCGCCTTAACACTGTGAGGATTTCTAGGGGTAGGGATCTTATCATGGCTCTCACTCTTCTTTTTGACTGTCTTTATGGTGCCCTTGACTGGGGTAGTATGGGTTAGCCAAGTTTGGGTTGGACAACCTCTACCCCCTGTATTTTGCTTAGTGCAGATTTTTGGAGTGGATGACAAGGGAACATTGGTTGGATGGAAAACTGACGGACATGACCTGTGCTTCACGATAGTAGAGGAGGAGCTTGACAGCCCAAGTTTTACTTTCTTTGGAGATATTTTTTCTCCCAAGACAGACGGAGAATTCTGACCTCGTTTTGGAGACAAACATGGGGCAGATCTGCCCCGACCGCTGCAGGAGGTAGTGCACTTCATTCCTTTTTTCAGTTCCTTTACTCTAGAAGACAACATGCACATTTAAAGTGGTAGTCCCTATACCATAAACTTTTTGCATAAGTCAGTAGAAAATATAAATACATAAACCTCTTTGCTATCAATACCAAAGGGACTTCTAGGCCTACACTAATAGCCCCACATTGCCGTGAAACCAATTGTAAAATTAAATTTTACTTGATCTATGATTAAGATTTGTACAGGTCGAAACCCGTCAGATCTTACGTACAGAAGGGACTTTTGTACATACTTTTAATGGAAGATATTAAGAATCTTTTGATTTTATTCAGTGGATCCTACATCTGTTTCTGGAATTACTGCAGGGTGTGAATACCACCCAGATCCCTGCTGAATTGGTCAACTGACCTCTCCACCTGAGAGCTGGACACTGCTGCTTTCTCTTAAGATACTCGTTGGTCTGCAGAGAAGCTGTAGACACAATACAATACGATATATAGAGCAATCTAAGTGGTTACAAGCATGTACATGGCCTTAAAGTGAAGCTCCAGGCAAGACTTTAAAATTCAGTCCATGCGCATTCCCCAAAAAGTTTTACTAAGGTTAGGGTGGAAAAATAGCTCATACTAGTTATGTTTGGTTGTCAGTCAATTTTTTTCCTTGCAGGTTCAGTTTTAACAAAGGGTTGTGCAAGAATGTTTTTTTTGGGGGGGCAACTAAAAGCACCCCCTCACACACACACTCTTTGCCAGACCTTTAAAGGAAAGATCACTTACATGCTTCCCGCCACTGGCTCCCGGCTCCTTGCCATGCTCCACTGGGCTTCCTCGTTGTCAACATCCGATTTCACTTTGCCACAGCCAATTACTGACCACGGCAGAGACCGGATACCCTTATGTCATGCAAGGGGATCCAGATGTTGACATCGAGGGAGCCCAGAGCAGGATTGCACACCTGGAGGAGGAGCGTGGAGCCTGTGCTTGGAAGCAGGTAAGTAATCACTTGTTGGTGATCCATAATAAACTACAACTCTTTCATGATAAGAGGCTACTACATGCAGCCTGGATGTCACTTGTACAATGATAGCTAGCCTCAGATCAGTGCACAACAGGAGTAGTAGTACTCACTCATGTTACCACTTCCCATGAAGACTCAGATGGTAACTACTTACCTATCGGCATAGCGCAGAGTGTTCAGTGTATGCTCGGTAGCGATGTGACTAGGAGATATGTTGGCAATCATGCAGGTCTTGGAGTTTCCGATAAAAGAATCTTTCAGCACCTGCAGTTGAGATACAAGAAATCCTTAAAGGGTTGTCTACATTTTAAACAATTATTGTTCACACTTTGCAAAATGTAAATATAATATTCTGCTCCACCATCACGCAGATCACCCTCATCCTCTGGGTACAGGGTAAGAGGTGGTGACTAGAGTTGAGCGAACGCGCTCGTAACGAGCACTGTACTGCTTGGATCCCCTGCGCTCGCATGGGTGCAGGCATCTGGATCCGTCCTCCTCACCCGACGGAAGCGGCTGCCTGCGCCCATGCGAGCGCAGGGGATCCGAGCAGTACAGTGCTCGTTACGAGCACGTTCGCTCAACTCTAGTGGTGACCAAGGCAGTCAACCTGTGCTGGTGACATCACACAGAAGAAATTGGTAGCCAAGGTCATGTGACATGTCATCCCTTGTAAAGAAGGATGACAGACAACTAACCTAACATAAAGGTACGGTCGGTGAATTTTAATAGAGTTACGTGAACCATGATGGAGGCATAAAACAATCTAACCTTTGTAGTCTGGAGATTCTTCCTACCTGGGTCAGTTTGCTCTGTCTGAAAGGTGTATGGGCCTGCTCCTGATCCAGCGCACGTATACATTCTTTCAGCTAAAAAAAAAAAACCCCAAGACATTTGTATAGAAGTAATAGTGTGAGACACATAAACACACTTTTCTACCCAAATGAGTCCCATAGATGCTTTAAAATGAATGTCCATCTTTAATCATGATGCAATTTCAGATCCACAATTCTGATACAAAGCTCCAAATGGTTTACGGACAGCCTGTTCTCCTGTCATTCTCTGGCTTTTCCTGAATGATCTTCTGAATGGATTTATGACCAAATCAAAGACTAATTAAGTTCATTCTGGATAGAAGAGAGATTGGCTGGAGAACAAAATATCAGAGAGCCAGTCTGATGGATTTATCACAGAATAGCTTTCTGCTGTTGTACTGAGGAAAGCAGAAACTGCAACAAACAGTGCAAAAGTTTAATAAAAATCTATTACAAAAAACTTTTTAGTCTAAAATAAGTCAATAATTTCAATATAAAAGGCTCCAGAGGAGTCTACAGCCTTTTATATGAAACATTGTTTGTTTTTGCATTTTTATATTTTGTCATGTGTAGTGTTTCTGTAATACATGTTATTATGGAAATATGTACACTTATTAGAAAACTACCTGTAAAATGTCCCCTTAGCAGTCCTCTAACAGCGTTGCTAAGGAGAATCTATTTTCAGCATTCAACTATTTAATGTTTGCTATGTGTAACATACAGAGGCTGGCTTCTCAGCCAGCCTCTGGTCTCCCTTCCACAGTCTCTGCCTCCTTATATGTACTGTCTAATAGATATGTTACTAAAAAACTATTTTACAAGTTCCCTGCCTATTTGTCATGCTGTCAGCACTGATCACTGCAGCATCATTCTCCTCTTCCAGACCCCTCCCTGCTTAGTCAGTGAACTCTGGGCAGATGAAGAATCAACAGTAAGTGCATATTGTGCATCTGTGTTAGTGATCATTACTAAGCAGAGAAACACTGGGCAGATAGCGCTGCAGTAATCAGTGCCGACAGCATGATAAGTAGGCAGGAAACATAGTTAAAAAAAAAAAAAAATCTAATATGCAGTACATATAATGAGGCATGGACTGTGGCAGGGAGACAAGGTGAGAAGCCTGCCACCATATGTTACACATAACAGTCTTCAGCATTCAGTAGTTGCTGAACATGGATTCTCCTCAGCAACACTTAGAGGGTCGCTAAGGCAGAACTTTACAGGCAGTTTTCTGCCTATTACAAAAACACTCCATGTGACTACTCCTACACATTAAAAAAAAATAAAACAGTCTCGCTTAAAAGACCACTCCTATCCCTACACATTAAGACAGTGCAGTTGCACTTTAATGTATAGCAGTAAGCTAATAATGTTCCCTCCAGTGGCAGTTGCCAGTAGTGCAGTGGATTTGGCACTCTATCATAAAAACAATGCTCCCACCACTATAAAGATATACTAGGAAATGCATGAATATAATGTTGAACCCATTTAAATAAAAATCTAAATAGTGTTGAAGGGTGGGCATTCACTAGAAGTTATAGCACAAAAAGCTCCAAAAGTGGTTAGACAGCGCTAGAGATCATTCTTTTTCCTAAATAGCAGCTTTTGGATTGTTTTTGTTATTTTTAGTTAATTTTTTAAGGCTTAAAATGCAGCACTTGTTGTTACACATATTCTTTTTTAATTATTAATTGATGACCTATCCTCAACTGTTTGAAGAGGAGGCACGCGCCGTGCCAGCACTGCCTCCTCTTCATTCTTTACATGCTCGCCGTAACATCCGCAGCGGTGAGGAGGTGTAATTACACCCAAGCCTTCCCATTCATTTCAATGGGACGGCTCTGTAGTATACACTTGTATAGGAGACAGAGGCATAGCTACTGGGGGGGGGGGCGCGACGGCTCCGGGCCCAGTGAGTCAGGGGGGGCCCAGCAAGGATGACTATCAGGCGAATACAAGTGAGTGCTTCCATTAGCGTCAGGTCATAGTGCGCGCCGGCAAGGGAAGACAGTGGCGCGCCGGACCGGAGGGCGGGACAGGTAAGATAGGTTTTTTATTTTAATCTTATGTGGCTGGGTGGGCTGATCTGAGGTCTGATGGGGCACAGTAGGCTGATGTGAGGTCTGATGGGGGCACAATACGCTGATCTGAGGTCTGATGGGGGCACAATACGCTGATCTGAGGTCTAATGGAGGCACAATACGCTGATCTGAGGTCTGATGGGGGCACAGTAGGGTGATGTGAGGACTGATGGGGGCACATTCTGCTGATCTGAGGTCTGATGGGGGTACAATACGCTGATCTGAGGTCTGATGGGGCACAATACGCTGATCTGAGGTCTGATGGGGCACAATACGCTGATCTGAGGTCTGATGGGGCACAGTAGGCTGATGTGAGGTCTGATGGCGGCATAATACGCTGATGTGAGGTCTGATGGGGGCACAGTAGGCTGATCTGAGGTCTGATGGGGCACAGTAGGCTGATCTGAGGTCTGATGGGGGCACAGTACGCTGATCTGAGGTCTGATGGGGGCACAGTACGCTGATCTGAGGTCTGATGGGGGCAGGGGACTGTTTAGTGATGTAAAAACTGGGGACAGGTTTCCTTTAACATAGGAGTCCCCTTGTTTTTTACTCCTATATTTTACTGCATTAGTATGAGTATTTACACTAGGGTATGTAGAAAGTCTATTGTACTGTACTTAACAGCATAGATGATCTAGAAGTTTATACAGTCATCTTTCTAATACAATATTATAACCACAACCAGTAGTATGTGCCTGTGAAGTTGGAAACGTGCGTTTGGGAAGCCAATAAGTGGGGGGCCCACTCAAGTATGTTTCGCCCCCCCTGTGCTGAACCTCTAGCTACGCCTCTGATAGGAGAGATTCATCCCTTTGAAATGAATGGGACTGTTACGGGTGTAATTACACCTACTCACCGCTACTCATGTTACGGCGGGTAAACAATGAAGAGGAGGCAGCGCTGGCACGGCGCGCTCCTCCTCTTCAAACACCCGGCACCCCCGCTGATCTGATATTGATGACCTATATTGATGAGAATAGGTCATCAATAAATATAACTTGGAAAACCCCTTTACGTCTCTGACTTCGACACACAAAACCTGTGCTGGGTCTGCTAAGACCTTGCAGCGCTGCTCTGCCCCGAGACACCCGGTGATCACATGATCGCTCCTTCTATTTACTGCATAGAACTCAGTACTAAACCTCTTCTGTCTTCTCAGCCCCCCCGCTTGTCACTGACAGCCGGGGACCCAACATGCTCTGCTAGATAGCAGGAGCAGGACCTTTAATCTAATCTAGTGCTCCACGGCACTCTGGTCAGAAACACAGCTGATCAGACAATTAGCCGTGTTTCTGTCCAGCAGGACAGGGGCCACAAACCGTGGCTCTGTGGGCTGCATGAGATCTGCAGCCCACAGGTTATGCACCCCAGTGTAGAGCTTTCCGCTTCCCCTACGTACACTGCCAGCCTCTGGAACTGCGGCAGCCACAAACAGCCGATTGTGGGGGTGCAAGGTGTTGGATCCCCATCGATCTGTTACTGATGACCTACCTTGAGTATAGACCAGCAGTATCTCTAGCCCAGATAACCTCTTTAAAGAAGAACTCCCGCAAAAAATGAATTCCATGTCCTGCTAGAAATGTACATGATGTAATCTGTAGTGAATGTCATTTTCTTACCAGTGGCTGAATTTTTGAGTTATATCTCCCTGTTTCTCATCTGTGTCATGTGACCAGCAATCAGACTCATCAGCTCACACAGCATCTTATGTGTGGACAGTAAGTCTATTTCTCTATGTATTCCTATGGGAGCCTCATTCTGAGTCTCATAGGAACGAATAGAGCAGTAACTGGCTTCCTGTCCTGGGTCAGTTGGAGGTCAGGGAGTTGGTTACATGACCCAGCTACAATTAGAAGAGAGGGAATAACTCACAATTATAGTCTCTGATGAGAAGATGACATTCACTACAGATTATATCATGCACCTTTCTAACAGGTCAGAGAATAAAAAATTTTGCGGTAGTTCTTTAATGATGTTTTTTCCTGGAATCCATTTTTTAAAGATTTATGGGGTCATTTATCAAACTGGTGTAAAGTAGAACTGGCTTAATTGCAATAGCAACCAATCAGATCCCACCTTTCATTTTCCAAAGGAGCTGTTAAAAATGAAAGGTCGAATCCGATTGGTTGCTATGGGCAACTAAGCCAGTTCTGCTTTACACCAGTTTGATAAATTACCGTCATAGAATTTAAAAATAACCCCATGTGTGACTGTAACGTTACAGGGAGGTGCACACTTACTGCTAGGAGGCTCTGGTTAATTTCCGCTCCTTCCATTTTGGTTTGCTTATCTGACTCGCGTGCATCAGATGCTCTTTCACTTCCAGCTAAATCAATAAAGGACATTCTGAAGTAGAAACACGGAAAAGGCATAAATCACATTGGTACATAACAACTGTAACACTGGAATCTAGAACTGAATCCATTCAGCATGCTCTTAATGTAAGTGGGAGGCTCACTATTGACTTAAATATTGAAAAATAACTACCGTATTTTTCGCCCTATAAGACGCACTTTTTTTTCCCCAAAAGTAGGGGGAAAAATGCTGTGCGTCTTATAGGGCGAATACAAGTGAGCGCTTCCATAAGGAAGCGCTCACTTGTACGTAGGGACCCCCATCAGACCTCAGATCAGCCCACCCAGCCACTGATAAAGACCATACTTACCTGTTCTGCGCTGCCGCTGCCGTCCGGTCCCACGCTCCGCGCTCTTCTCTCTTCCCTGCCGGCACGCACTATGACCTGACGCTGCGGCGTCAGGTCATAGTGCGTGCCGGCAGGGAAGAGAGAGGAGCGCGGAGCGTGGGACCGGACGGCAGCGGCAGCGCAGAACAGGTACGGTAAGTATGGTCTTTATCAGTGCTGGGTGGGCTGATCTGAGGTCTGATAGGGGCACAAGACGCTAATCTGAGGTCTGATGGGGGCACATTCTGCTGATCTGAGGTCTGATGGGGGCATGATATGAGGTCTGATGGGGGCATGATATGAGGTCTGATGGGGGCACATTCTGCTGATGTGAGGTCTTATGGGGGCACATTCTGCTGATTTGAGGTATGATGGGGGCAACCATTCTGCTGATCTGAGGTCTGATGGGGGCACATTCTGCTGATCTGAGGTCTGATGGGGGCACATTCTGCTGATCTGAGGTCTGATGGGGCACATTCTGCTGATCTGAGGTTGATGGGGCACATTCTGCTGATCTGAGGTCTGATGGGGGCACATTCTGCTGATCTGAGGTCTGATGGGGGCACATTCTGCTGAATCTGAGGTCTGATGGGGGCACATTCTGCTGATCTGAGGTCTGATGGGGGCACATTCTGCTGATCTGAGGTCTGGTGGGGGCACAGTGAGATGGTATGGGGGCACAGGGGGCTGATATGGGGGTCTGATGTGATGTCCTTAAATTTATGGGCAGTCTGATAAGAGGATCTGATGAAAAATATTTTTTTCTTATTTTCCTACACTAAAACCTAGGTGCGTCTTATGGGCCGGTGCGTCTTATAGGGCGAAAAATACGGTACCTCTAAATAAACACAGAGTTTAGTTTTTAGGGTTCAAACTGTATAATGTACATCTTTACTGTTGTCAGAGCTCTAGTTTTCTGATGCAGAGCTCCAAAACCCCTGCTTCACTTCAAATAGCCATGGAGTTAAGTCTTTAAAAAACTTTTGACAAATCACAGTGACAAGTCAAAAGTTCTGATCACTGGTGGACTGAGTGCCTTGGGAAGCAATAAAAGGAATAAAAGTAAGGCCTGCTCGTTTTGGACTGACCTATTTTGCAGTAGACAAGCACTCCCACCCCCAGTAGCATCTGAAATTATCTTGTCCAGTTTGTTGCTGAACAGATGGTGACCAGAAAAAGGAATGGTCATGAGTGCTTATTTAGAAGCATTGTCAGCCACCCAACAGGAAAGCCATAGGATCCTATGTATGGCTGTCAGCAGTGCACAGGAACGTGACAGGTAAGCTTCACAGGTGTAGGAACTCACTTGTAAAATTTGAAAAGCAAAATCGGACAATTCCTCTGGTGATTCTCCAGCGAAAATACCTGAGCGGAGGCAGGAGGCCCATGCAGCCATAGCTTTGCTGACGCATTTAAAAACAAAGATGGGGCTGAGCGCAGACCAGAGGACTTCAAAAGAAGATTTGGTAAAAGACTCCAGCTTCTAATCCTTTTTGGTCGGAGAAAGAAGCTGCATCCACCACAGGCAGGGTACAATGTTTTGCCAAGTGGGCCACCCACTAAAGGGGGTGAAGAACATTTTTAACAAGAACCTCAGGGAAAAGGTAGAGCAGATCGAGGCATTTAAGCATATTAAAACCCCGATCGGGAAAATTCCACTCTTTGGAAACAGGAGGATCAAAGTCCTCACTATTCTGAAAAAATCTTGGAGAAGATCGTGAACAGCGAAATGAAAGCCATTCTTGGTAGCAGAAGTCTCAGCTTCCTCGACTTGAAGAGTCTCAACTACAGCTGAAATTAAACTGTCAATCAAAGAGGAGACTTTAGACGACTGCTCCTCATCCATAGTTTATTCCATATGAGAAATCTCCCCTTCTAAGCAGTCTATCAGGAGAGGTTGCCTCTGACCAGTGCTCCCTAGGTATGAGAGAGATACCGTAGAGAAGGAGCGAGTAGCCGCCAGGGAGGGTCCGAGTTCCTTTTTGGGGCATCCATGGAGGGACCTAGTAGTAGGGTCTTCCGAGTCCTGTGCTGCAAAATTGGCAAGCGGCCCAGCATCTCAACAATGCCCTAATGGTAAGAAAGAATTTCCTGCACTATTTTGGAGATGGAACGTGGCTGTTCCGGGCTGGTACGAAGGGGGTCGCAGGGGTGGGGTCTGAGAACACAGGCAGGCGGAGACAGGACATGCAGAGGGACTTAGTGTGACAAGAGGAGCATGCAAAATGACTGACTGATGTTACCACTTGTCTATGAGGGGATCTGATTTAGGGTCCAACGTGGCCATGAAAGGGTTAAACCCTATCCCTGCAGGAAAGGGAAGCCAGCTAGGGCAGATCTTACCCAGTCTGAAGAAGTCCGCCAGAGTGTAGAAGAGACAGAATGACAGTAGAGGGCTCAGGAAAAGGGCCAACAGGAGCAGAGTAGCATTCCACAGAGGTCCAGAGCTCTGCAGCAGCAGGGGAATGCGTCTGCCTCATGGAGGATGGTGCAGGAGGAGCCGGGCTTTCAGGAGTTGCGCAAATGTTTCCGCCACAGAAGAGGAGGGGGAGCTGAAGCCCGCACTGGAAAGGATGGCCCTCCCCAGAAGTGCGGTCTACACGCCGTCGAAGCCGGGGCCTAAATTACTGGAGCCCTGGACACTGAGCAACCGAATAGGAGGGCAAAGTCTGCATCTGCAAAGGACAGAGATGCACCAAGAGGCCTCCAGGGAAGAAAAAGTCCAAGAACACTGGATGGGGCCTATATACCATCCAAAAACCTGTTGCAGAGATGGAGAAAAACACGGAGATGGTAGAGAGAGCTGCAGGAACTTAGACCAGACAAAATATGGACTAGTCGCACCTCATAGTGGCAGCAACTATACCCATGGTCTTTCTGTGTTCCCCCGACACATATAAGATATGAAGTTTTATTCTACTAGATTCTGCTTCTTAAGTGCAACTGTGGCAGAGCTTCACTATGAAGTCCACTCTGCCCTCTGCATTGAGCTGGTCCAGAGCCCCTCCCCCTTTTGAGTGACAGCTGTAGTATCCAACCAGGAGGCCAGTAGAGAGGTGTGACTCAGAACAGAGGGGAGGGGCTGTGAAGCAGCTCAGTGTAGAGAGCAGGGAGCCCGTCACCACTGCACTCAAGGAGCAGAATAAAAGTTCATATTCCACACTACTCCTGATGACAAAAGCTCCATAAAAGGTATATTTGTCCTGCTCTCCCCAGCCCTACTCAGTACTGTGAGCAGTTTGGAATGGTCCGAAACTGTTGACAGGGTTCTTTAATTCCATGGCTGTGTAACGGAAATCAGGGGGGTTGGTGCTTTGTGTGGGGAAAAGGGGCTCCAAATTCTACAATGACATATGATATATACAGAAATTATCTTATTTTAGGCTTAAAATAAAACGGGATGTTTCTACGGGACACTTATTGTATTGGGGAGAAAAAAACAGAAAAAAACACTAGAATATTGGACAACCTGTTATTATCTCACCTGCCAAGTTTGCGGTTCCCAGCATCTTGATCTGGATCTGAATGACAGCATGTGAGCGCGAAGAGTCAGAATTCACCCCTGTGGCACCAGTGCTGCGTTCTCTGCTGCCTTCAAAATCACCTGAGAGATAAATGGAAATGAGGAATTATGACACACTGACAGGTTCCCTTCATTAGAAAGAACTATGGGGCACATTTATCATGCTAGTACAATTTTACACCTATTTTTGCGCCTGTTTTTCTGTGGATTGAATATTTCCGTTTCATCTATTGATCATGGCCCTGATTTATCACACCTTCACTCCAGATTTCTGTCTTCAAAAAGTCGCACGATAAGGCTTTTGCGACTTTTTTTGCGCATTTTTTGCGACTTTTTGCATGTGTACACCACTCACTCCAGTTTGTAATATGGGTGGAAAAGTGGGTGTGGTTAGCTATGTTAATGAGTTTCACTCCAGATTTATCATTGCGACTTTTTTTTAAAAAAGTCGCAAAATAGTCGCAATCTCACTCCAGGAGGAGGGTGGAGTAGGAAAAGTGGAGGAGCTTCTCTAGACAGAAGTGTTAGGTTTAAGGACAAGCCACATTTATCAAACAACCTGTGACGTTTGATAAATGTGGCAGAAAGTACTCCAACCACAGACTGAAGCAAACTGACTTCAAATATTTTCCTAATGATAAATTCCCCCCCATGTGTTTGTATTTCAGTGGATAATCATTTTTTTGCCTTTCATTTTAGATTGTTTTAAGGAAGTGTCGTATTTCTAGGTGTTATTTCTGTCTGGTGTAGCCTTTGAAAGTCGTTGATCTAATGCAGAGGTCAGCAACCTCTGGCACTCCAGATGTGGTGAAACTACAACTCCCAGCATGCTCCATTCACTTCTATGGGAGTTCCTAAAAACAGCTACACCCATGTGCATGCTGGGAGTTGTAGTTTCACCACAGCTGGAGTGCCGAAGGTTGCTGATACCTAAATATGCTAGGCAGGAGCTGGCAGAGTTTGCGCATGTAAACTATTCAAATGTAGGTGTTAAAAAGGTGCACTTACATAAATCGCACTAGTCCACTGATGAAACAGACGGAGAAATAAAACATGCGCAAATGCGATGTAAAGTCTAAGACAATGCGCAAACCTAATAAATGTGATTAACTGAAACAGGCGCAAAACCTCTTGATAAATGTGCCCCTATGTGTTAGGGCTCATGCACACGAACGTATTTTTCTTCTGCGTTAGTTCCATTTTTTTGCTGCCCGTATGTAGAACCATTCACTTCAACGGTGCCGCAAAAAACGGAAATGACTCAGTGTGCATTCTGTGTCCACATGGCCGTTCTGCAAATAAAAAAAAATAGAACATGTCATATTATTGTCTGTATTACGGACAAGGATAGGACAGTTCTATTAGGGGCCGTTCTGCAAAATACGCAATGCACACAACCGGTATCCATGTTCTGCGGATCCGCAATTTGCGGACCACAAAACAACAATGGTCGTGTGCATGAGCCCTTACTCTGAAGCTCTGCATCCGGGAACAGAGAAAAGTTTCTGCTGGACGGCTCCCCTCCAGCTCCCCCACCCGGCTCGCATTGAATCAAAGTTGTCGCCCTAAATGCTTCCAATTCCATTTTTTGCACAGATTTTCTGAATGCAATACAACAGGCAGCCAATGCCCAGGACAACCCAGGGGATCGTAGAAGCTTTCTGTAAAGTAAAAGATGACTGAAAATAATAGTTTATGTTTATGGGTAGTGTTGAGCGAACTTGTATTTTAAGTTCGGCATCCAAAGTTTGGGTTATCGAAGAATCCCGTTATGGATTCCGCTACTACAGACCATAACGGAATTCAGAATCCATAACGGGATTCTTCGATAACCCGAAGCCAAACTTTGGATGCCGAACTTAAAATATAAGTTCGCTCAACACTATTTATGTTTTTTTTTTTTTACATGCAGCATTATCAGATGGAGTCGCTCACTGCAGGATTTAGCATTATATAAAAGCTTGCTTGACATGTGAGGTCATATTTGGAACATCGCATTAAATCCACTTCATAAAAGAAACTACAATAAACTGGCAGCCAACATCTCCCTTCTTTACAGCAGGCAGAGCCAGACATGGTGCACCTCTTACCTCAAGCAGGAAATCGACACTATTAACTTGAACTTCTCGCAGTCCCACAACCTGCACAACATGCTTCCCGTCTTCTCTAGCGTAGAGTCTGAGGGAAGGAAGCGCAAGACTTCATTAGACGGCACTGGATGTTGTGTACGATAGACAGCTGATTGACCGACACACAGCGCCTTGCAGCGCTGGGGTCCTAGGTTCGAATCCGACCAAGAACAACATCTGCATGGAGTTTGTATGTTCTCCCCGTGTTTGTGTAGGTTTCCTCCAGGTTCTCCAGTTTCCTCCCACACTCCAAAGACAGACTGATAGGGAACTTAGATGGTGAGCCCCATTGGGGACAGCCTGATGCTAATGTCTGTAAAGCGCTGCGGAATATGTCAGCGCTATAAAAGTGCATAAAATAATAAATAAATAAACACAGACTAAATACAACGGGACCTGCAATAATAGTAGGGGGCTCCTCGGACATCAGGGGGTGGAGCTCATATGGTCTAGCCCTGCTGCAAAAGATTTGCTCTATACAAAACACAGAGGGCGATTTATTTTCCTTCTATGAAATCGAGCCTTACGAGCCAGGCAATCTGTGAAGAGAGACGTACATGGCACAAATCCAAATAAGTGGTACCAAGTCCTCCAAACCATCAGTGCTCTTGGTGGCATTTTCCTATTCTGGTTAAAGGGGCTCTCAAAGATTTTGTAAAATCTGACAAAAAGCAGGGGACAGAGTAAAAGTAGAAAAAAAAATAAATAAAAATCATGAAATCCCCTTCTAGGCCTGTACTGATCATGTCACATTCACTGGTCCATTACCACTACAACAAATCATTGGCCTCAGTAGTCACGTGTGGTGTGAACAGCACATCACCGCTGAGGTCAGTGATTGACAGCAGCAGTCAAGGGACCGATGAATGGCATTTGACTGTTGTTGCTCGGGGGGGGGGGGGGGGGGCAGACCGATGTGGGACTGGTGGGAAATCTTTAAAGGTGAATAAGGTAAATAAGTTTCACAAAGTCTTAGAGAACCCCTTTAATCTGGCAAGGTGTCCTAAAGGGAACCTGGTAGCTACTTTGGCTGTATATAAAGCCAATATAATATAGCATCATTCCAATGATACCTTTGTGTGGGTAATCCAAGTAGCTGAATGCCTGAAAATGAAATCTGTTGGTTATGCTAATGAGCCGCGTAGTGGGGATGACTAATTGTTCCAGGAGCCCAAGCCTGCCTCTTCACTTGAGCCCAGTACCTCCCTCCGTGGCTTCCAGTCTACCCCTCTCCTCTGCAGCATCACCATCTTCTTTAAACTCTGCCCATCTGGTCACCTTGTTCTGCTGTGAAATCTCGCACAAGCACAGAACAGGCAACGGCCCGCACTTGCCTGAGCGGGGCAATCTGACTTAGTGAAGCTATAGTTCATGCACCAAGTGCTGTGATGTCATCTTCTGGATAGGTAATCAGTATGCGATCACTGGGGGTCAACACCCGGGACCCCAACTGATCAGCAGTTTTGAGAAGGCATCGGAGCTCCAGTGAGCACTACTGCCTTCTTGCAGCTTACCAAGCACTGTACACTGTATAGCCGCTGTGCTTGGTATCGCTTGGGGCTGAGCTGCTCCTAGGCCATATGGCACATGAACGTGTGGTCGCCGGCCTATTGCCTTTTCAAACAGCTGTTCGGCCCGGGTGTCAGATCCCCACCCATCAGATACTGATGACCTATCCTGAGGATAGGACATCAGTATAAAAGTCTCAGAAAACCCCTTTAAAGAAAATGGTGACTGAGTGGAGAGGGGCGGACTAGAAGTCACAAGGGAATGTACTGGGCACAAGTTAAGAGGCTCTTAGGTTAGGTTCCTGGAACAGTTAAAAGGGTTTTCGGAGATTTTTATACTGATGACCTAACCTCTGGATAGATCATCAGTACCTGATGGGTGGCGGTCTAACACCCGGGAGCCCCTCTGATCATCTGTTTGAGAAGGCACCGATGAACATGTGACCAAAGAACATGTCGTCACTGGCCTAGGAAAAGCTGAGAGAAGGCCGCGGTGTCCACAGCCAATCGGCGGAGGTCCTGGATCCAGAGGATAGGTCATCAGTATTAAAAATCACAGAAAACCCCTTTAATCACACCCCACTGGGCACTCCGACTCACTAGCATAACTAACAAACTTTATTTTTGGCAGTTTAGCTACATGGAATACCCACACAAAGGTATTGTTGGACTGATGGTACACACTGCTATATTACATTGGCCTTAGTTATATACAAAGTGTCTGACAGATTCCCTTTAATGTGAAGAGAGCACAGCTTGGTGATAGGATCACTGTGACCTACGGCTATACATTAGATACCAGGACTGGCACTGCACCTATAAATATCACAGGACACTGCAGCCTCTCCTGGCCTCAGACCAACCTTTTCCTTCCATTCAGCAGGTCATACAGCTGCCCACAGTAGATCTCATAAAAACTGATCCAGACAGAATGCTCTTTTTTCTGTTGATTAGTCTCCAGTTGCTGGAAGATGTCTTTAGCGGCTAAGGCGTAGAGTCCAGGGTTTTTCGGGGTGCCAATCATGGTGTAGGTTTTACCAGCTCCTGTCTGACCATAAGCAAAACACGTGGCATTTCCCCTGATAAAAAAAATATATATATATATTAATGTAAATCTGGTGGAACAAAAAAAGAAAGGGGTAATAAGGGAGAAAATAAGGAAGAAATGGCAGATATATTGTACGTAGGTACAGGCGGCCTGGGTTGTATTAAACGGTGCATGAGTGAAGAATTGTAGAAATACAAAGCCACAAGTACAGTAAGGGTTAAACTCAAAATTAACCTATTGTTTCCTATTATATTCTTTTTAAAGGGGGGTTCCCAATCTGGTCTCCAAATATACGGAGTTCTTAGGTTATAGAGTATTGATACATTGTAGCAATCTCTCAGCTGTGTGAGGGTTTAGGCCCTGTTCAGATCTGCCTCCCAGTATTCGTATTAAAAGGAAACTGCAAAGCGGCGCCAGATCCTTCACACAATGGATGCCGGCAGCAAATGACGGACCTCGCTGACTTAAATTGCAGTCTGTCATGTTTGTTTTACCATGATGTCCGTAATTTTGCCTGGAAACACCATTGCATGCAGTGCTATAGTTCCCATCCAAAATTATGGAATCCGTAATGGAAGCTCCTGATGACACCTCCAATACAGATGTGAACGGAGCCTAAAGTATTTAACCCCTTCCCAACATCCACCATACATGGACTGCAGATGTTGGGTTTTTAAAGATGGCGCCCGCTTCAGAGCGAGCTCCATTGCCGCTGGGTGCCTGCTGCTTCATACAGCAGGCACCCGCAGCTAATGTCCACGATCGACGGTAATGCCAACTGTGGACATTTAACACCTCAGATGTTGTGGTCAAATGTGACCACAGCGTCTGAGAGGGCTAAAACCCAGAAGCGCGCGCTTCAGGGTCAGGTGCGCTTTCACCCGGCGAAGGTCAGGGACAGTGCCCTATTCTAATAATGGGACGGAGCCTGTGCTAGGCTTCCAGGCTCATTATTAGTATATCCCAGTTCAGGACAGCAGGTGGCAGCACTGAACTGGGATATAGCAATTTCTGTACAGACTATCACTTTTCTTCTTTATGCAAATGAGGCCTTCTGTGCAACAAGGCATACGGCCTAGCACATCGGAGTACCTCAGCTCCCCAGTTTTCTAGTGACGGCCACACTTTTGGTGCACTGAAGTTCTCATTTGCATAAAGACTAAAAGTTCCCCGGAACGTCTCAACCAATTTTCAGAAGACCGGTATCATTTTAATCAGCAGGGTCAACCCTACCAAGCTGCAAATCTGGGGTTGACCCTGCTGCAAACAAATATTTCAATTCGCTGACAGTGAAAGTGGTGAGGAATTGATCTAAATGTATTTAAGAAAGCTGCAGGACTTATTATACAGGGATTAAGCTGGGGTTAACCCTCAATACCTCGAAATGACATTGACGCTCCACATTTATTCACACATCCATAAAATAACATGAAGACATAAGCGCACGTGATGAAAGAACATCTCCTACCCGTTAAACACATGCTGGATGAGCGGGTGAGCGGTCCTCATGTACACATCCTGATTGGTGAACGTCTCACTAAACACTTCATCAAAATAAAATACGTGCTGAAAAAAAAAAGGAAACGTGAAGCTGATGAAGATCATACACGGGATGATGAGCAGAAGCTTAGATGCCCTTTCCTGGGGGTAATATTATGTGGGCAGTTCTTTGGGTGCTACTATGAGAATAGTACCGTGTGGACTGTTATGCAGGGGACAATGCTATTACCAGGGAGGGATCAGATTTCACCATTAGGGCTCATGCACACAAACGTATTTTCTTTCAGTGTCCGTTCTGTTTTGGGCTTTTTTGCGGACCATATGCGGAACCATTTGAATGGGTCCACAAAAAGAAGGGAAGTTACTACGTGTGCATTCTGTTTCCGTAAGACCTATTATTGTCCGCATTATGGACTAGGATAGGACTGTTCTATTAGGGGCCAGCAGTTCCGTTCTGCAAAATACAGAATGCACACGGACGTCATCCGTATTTTTTTGTGGACCGCAAAATACATATGGTCATGTGCATGAGCCCTTCTTCTGACAAATTTGGGAATTGTTTTTTAAGCAAGTCATATTTTTTGTGCTGTAAATTTAAAGTGGAGCTTCATCTTTTTTCAAGGGTTCTCAGAGATTGGGAACCAATCATGAGGTCAGGCATGGCGCCAAAGTAAATGAAAGTTAAAAAAAAAAAAAAAAAAACCTCACCTGTCACAAGTGTTCTGCATCCAGAGCCAAACTTCTATCCCTGATGTTTCCAATCCCAACTGGATCGGAAGTGTGATATGCCATCTACTGTACATGCACATCACTACCGCTGGCCTCAGTTGTGACCTGTGCAGGAGCGGCAGCTCAGTGGTCACATGCCATTCCTGCACAGGTCACTAACTGGCCGGCAGTGGTGACAGCACATCGCACTTTGTTCCAGCAAGGATGAGAAGCTGTATTGATGGGAGCTCAGTGCTGGACCTGGGGCGCTTGTGACAGGTGAGAGGCTTTTTTTTTTCTTTTACTTTGGCACAATGTTCGGCCCTACGACCACAGGCTCCCGGCCTTGGAGGACCCCTTTAATTTCAGCTCTGTGGATGACCTGTTGAGCAGCAGACACAATGGCACTATAGTCATACCTGCAGAATATATTCCTTCAGATTAACAGCTTCTTTCCTCTCGTAAATTGCAATGGTCTCCTTGTCTTCTACGGTCACCACACTTACTTCCCCGCGTCTCTCTTCCCTCAAACCCAGAGGACGTTTGCGGACACATACTCTGATTTTATCGCTGTCGGTCCAGCTTCCATCCTTTTCTGTGCTGCTGGGCCTGTCCAATGGGGGAAAAAAAAAAAAAAAAAGAGTAATTAACGGGGTTCTCCACCACAAGCACAGATGACATTTTGGTTAGTCGCTTACAGCGAGGAAGTCATGGCACTGTTAACTTTTTCCCTAAATCAGAACAGCCTCATACTCGGGAAGAAAACAAGCATTGTGGTCCCATCACTGGAAGATCTCCCTGGATAACCTTGATGGTAAGTTTACTATTTGATATAGACAAGTTTTATGTCTACCTCCACAGATTTGAAAAGTGTCTGAAGAAAGGTGGCAGAAACTGGAGCAAGTCTACTTGTGTCCCATAAAATATCAACAGCCAAGAGATGGAACAAGGGAATGTGTCTAACCTGCCATATACACTGCCAGAAAATGATAAAAACACCTGAAAAATGTAACGCGATTCAGCTGAAATTGACAAAGTATAAACCACTAGTGGTGCTTGGTCAATAGTCACACAACCATTGTGGTGCCCCCTTTATTTTGGGATCTGCAGCAGGGTATATGTAGAGACAGGGACTTAATACTGGGTGGCATCTCTACAGGCTGCCACTCTGGCATGGTATTGGTGATACAGATGCTGGAAGTCCTCCTGTGGTAGGTAATTCCAAGCTCTTTCAACTTAGAGCCGTAGTTCAGCCAAAGTGGTTGTTGGATCTCCCATGCCCTGTAGCCGTCTCATCATTCAGTCCCAGACATTCTGGTGATGGAGCTGGCCAGGGGAGCTGCTGGAGACCCTGAACAGCACCTTGTGTGGGCCAGTGTTATCTTGCTGGAATACTATGTCTTCTCAGTAAAAAAAACAAGAGGAATAATTCCAAGAAGTCTGGTCAATGTTTCCTCTACGAATACCAGACAGGAACGGCCATGGTAGCTAATGGCACCCACACTATACATAATGGCAGTAGGCACTCTACAGCCCTCCTGTGAACTCTGATGTGGCCAACATCAGTTCCAAAGCAGAACCTGCTTTCATCACTGAACACTATGGTTTGCCATTAATAGCAGCATCAGAGTTCACAGGAGGCCTGCAGAGCGTCTACTGCCATCATATATACGGTAGTGCCGAGACACACAGGGCCAATACCAGGTGTCAAGACATGGGGCACCATTAGTAATCATGGCTGTTCCTGTCTGGTATTTGCGAAGGGAACATTGACCAGCCAGGACATAATGGAACAAGTCCTTCTGCTTTTTTTTTTTTTTGACTAGGTAGACGTGGTATTAACGCCCGCACACTGCCTGCCACACAACGTGCTCTTATCCAGCAGTATCCAACATCTCACCAGATCTCTCCTCCATCGAGAATGTCTGGGACTTGATGGGGCAACAGATCTCCCATGCCCAGCAGCCAACAACCACCTTGGCTGAACTATGGTCCCAAGCTGAAAGAGCTCGGAATGACAGGAGGACATCCAGTATCTGTATAACCATTAGCATGCCAGAGTGGCAGCTTGTATCACAGCAGAGGGAGATGCCACCCAGCATTAATGTGACCTTGCCTCACCATATATCCTGCTGCAGAACCTAAAATAAAGGGGGCACCACCTTGGTTGTGTGATCATTGACCAAGCACCACTAGCGTGCAGTGTTCTTTTATCATTTTCCAGTAGTGTATCGGCAAGTTTGATAAATTTGGTGCCATTTTTGGTGACTCAACTTCAGACATGATTGAAAAATCTCTCCCATGTTTCTAATTTGTAGAAGTCACATTCAAAGTAATAAAGGTGAGAGCCTCCAAAAACAAGATATATGTCTGTAGGACCATTTTCATATAGCAGCTATTGCAACATAGATCACTATATCTAAGTCAGCCATAAAGATAAATAGTCAGATGCAAAAGTTTGGGCACCCTTAAAGGCTATGTACACCTTTGGGGGCAATTTTTTTTTTTAATTATTGCATTATACTTATTTTGAGCTAAAAATAATTTTTTCAATTGGTCTTTATTAAGATTATGGAACCCTTTTTGTGTACAGAGCTGACATGCTTTACTAGCTGCCTGTGGATTTTTGTCAATTCCGTCATCTGACCTCATAAACACTCATTAAAGCTCAATCCTTATCTTACTGATAAGAATGAGGCTTAAATAAGTGTTCATGACCTCTTAGTAGTTTAGGACTAAGGTTTATTAGATGACTGCACAAAGTGAAAGTACCAGTCACAGACTTAGAAAAACAGTTAACCTTTTGTGACAGAACAGCTCAATATTTTTAATAAAGGCCAATTGAAAATATGATTTTTAGCCAAAAATACGTTAAATGCAATCATAAAAAAAATGGACTCCAAAAGGTGTATATAGCCTTTAATTTAGTTAAAGGCATTACCTACAATTGAAAAACATGCCTGCCTTCTTCCAAAATCAGGACCTCACTGGTCCACAATCTGGGTGTGGTATCGCAGATCAGTCCATTGGAAATGAGCTGCAATACCAGACACAACTCAGGAAAGGAGGGGGCTGTTTTTGGAGGAAAGCAGACATGATTTTCCCGAACAACCCCTTCATTTTTTAAAAATGTAACAGAACAAAAATAAATGTATTCTCGGAATATAACAAGTAATGACACATTCAGTTTGGGCAATATAGGTCACAGTTAGGTGAGCTCCCTGAAGAGGTTGACACCAAGGGTGCACAAACTTTTGAAAACGCCTCACACAACTAGAATAAAAACAGACCATGGCATTATCTTCATTACCGTACGTAGGTCTGTGGCACTCCATAGTTGTACCCGGACAGGTGCATCACCCTGTGTACGATGGGGCCCTCGCTATCTCTGGAGCCCACTGTTGTGCCCCCCAGCTCTTTAAGGCAGGACCTCTCGGCGGATGAGTTGGGACTCTCCTCTCCCTTCATTGTGCAGGTTTTCTGGTCGGCAGGTGGCACTGGTTCACACAGTCCAGTGAGATGGTGAGACTGAGAGGAGGGGAACACGTTTCTGTCTGTCTCGAAGGAGATGTCAAATTGCAGCTGTCTCCGGGTGGAAGATCTGTTATTGGGAGGCTGAAGGTAGACGCAGCCGGGCTGCAGCGGAGGGGTTCGGCTGTCATCAGTTTCCTCAGCTGCCACGCTCTGAATGATTTTTATCAGCTGGAAGAGGCGTTTGCGTTCCTCCATGCTGTGAACGCCCAGCTTGGAGTAATCCCTCATCGTCACCTTTGCCAGCTCCTCAATCTTCTGGAGTCCATGGGCGACAAAGTGAGGATAATACTGCTCCAGGTCAGCCTCGCAGAGGCACTCCAGGAGACAGGAGGCCATCTTCACCAGGACAGGTTACTGCTGTGGATGGAGTCAAATAAAACAGAAAAACTTACTATTATGACATGTAGCAGAGGTATAGCTAGAGAGAGATATGATGAATGTTTATGAGCTGTCAGGAGATCAGGGCTACAGATTGAGCTGACAGTGGTCCTCTCATGGATTCAGTGTGAAGCAGAGAGTCTGAGTCTGCAAACGCACTGAAACTGAAAGCTGTAGAAGAAAAAAATGTTAAAACATTTTAAATTAAGATCAACTGACCCAAAAAATAATAATTTTGCCCAAAATGAGTAAAATGCAATAATAAATTATTTACAATTATTATTACTCACTTACAGTTTACACATTGAATAAATCTGTGAACAGTGGTGTCACTGTGTACACAATTCAGATTACATACCTGTACTATTTCCAAGTTACATCCTGTATTATACTCCAGAGCTGCACTCACTATTGTGCTGGTGGAGTCACTGTGTACATACATTACTTATCCTGTACTGATCCTGAGTTACATCCTGTCAGGGCTGTGGAGTCGGAGTCGTAAAGTCGGTCACCATTTTGGTGGAGTCGGTATAAAATGGATTAATGAATTAGTACATTTAGTTCAGTGCAATAAGTGCTGAATATATTTTTATAAGAATTTGTGAAAATGATGAAATGTCCTATAAATGTCTGTTCTATTCCTGATCTAAGGATTTAGGCTTTTAGTTGAGATGACTGTGTGCTGCCCTTCATGTCCAGTGCATGTTCTCTCTGCTTTATGTTTTCTCTGAGCTCATGTGTGGAGAGGTTAGCTGCTCTCATGGCTTCTATCTGCTGATGTAAAACACCTAGAGCCTTATGTATGAAAACTGTCTAGGTGTAGAAGTTTCTTTGTTGCCCATAGCAACCAATCAGAGCTCCCCTTTCATTTCATATAGTGCTCTGGAGAAATGAAAGGGGAGCTCTGATTGGTTGCTATGGGCAACAAAAAGAGTCTTAGACCTAGACAGTTTTCATACATCAGGCCCAGAGGCGTAGCTACTGGGGGGAGAGGGGGGCAGGGGAGGCGATGCTCTGGGCCCAATACCTCTGGGGGGGCCCAGCAGGGATGGCCTTAGTACAATCAGGCGAATACAAGTGAGCGCTTCCATTATGGAGTCTGATGGGGGCACATTAAGCCGATCTGAGGTCTGATGGGGGCACATTCTGCTGATCTGAGGTCTGATGGCGGCACATTCAGCTGATCTGAGGTCTGATGGCGGCACATTCAGCTGATCTGAGGTCTGATGGCGGCACATTCAGCTGATCTGAGGTCTGATGGCGGCACATTCAGCTGATCTGAGGTCTGATGGCGGCACATTCAGCTGATCTGAGGTCTGATGGCGGCACATTCAGCTGATCTGAGGTCTGATGGCGGCCATTCAGCTGATCTGAGGTCTGATGGCGGCACATTCAGCTGATCTGAGGTCTGATGGCGGCACATTCAGCTGATCTGAGGTCTGATGGCGGCACATTCTGCTGATCTGAGGTCTGATGGGGGCACATTCTGCTGATCTGAGGTCTGATGGGGGCACATTCTGCTGATCTGAGGTCTGATGGGGGCACATTAAGTCGATCTGAGGTCTGATGGGGGCACATTCTGCTGATCTGAGGTCTAATGGGGCACAATACGCTGATCTGAGGTCTGATGGGGGCACATTCTGCTGATCTGAGGTCTAATGGGGGCACAATACGCTGATCTGAGGTCTGATGGGGGCAAGGGACTGTTAGTTTAGTGATGTAAAAGCTGGGGACAGATTTCCTTTAACATAGGAGTCCCCTTTTTTACTCCTATTAATCCTATATTTTACTGCATTATATGGTAGAGTATTTACACTAGGGTATGTAGAAAGTCTATTGTACTGTACTTAACAGCATAGATGATTTAGCAGTTTATATAGTCATCTTTCTAATACAATATTATAACCACAACTAGTAGTATGTGCCTGTGAAGTTGGAAACGTGCGTTTGGGAAGCCAATAAGTGGGGGGCCCACTCAAGTATGTTTCGCCCCCCCCTGGGCTGAACCTCTAGCTACGCCTCTCATTAGGCCCTAAGTGAGCTGTACCCAGAGAAGCCTGATAGATTACAAACTGTTTTTGTCATGACTTATCTGTACTATTGATTTTATGCAAATTTGTTTAACGTTATCAATTAAACATGCTCCATGTATGAGGGAGTAGGAGTCGGAGTCGGGGTGAGGGGAAATTGAGGAGTCGGAGTCGGGGCTTTGGCTTACCGACTCCACAGCCCTGCATCCTGTATTATACTCCAGAGCTGCACTCACTATTCTGCTGGTGGAGTCACTGTGTACATACATTACATTACTTATCCTGTACTGGTCCTGAGTTACATCCTGTATTATACTCCAGAGCTGCACTCACTATTCTGCTGGTGGAGTCACTATGTACACAATTTACATTACATACATGTACTAATTCCAAGTTACATCCTGTATTATACTGCAGAGCTGCACTCACTATTCTGCTGGTGGAGTCACTATGTACATACATTACATTACTTATCCTGTACTGATCCTGAGTTACATCCTGTATTATACTCCAGAGCTGCACTCACTATTCTGCTGGTGGAGTCACTATGTACACAATTTACATTACATACATGTACTAATTCCAAGTTACATCCTGTATTATACTGCAGAGCTGCACTCACTATTCTGCTGGTGGAGTCACTATGTACATACATTACATTACTTATCCTGTACTGATCCTGAGTTACATCCTGTATTATACTCCAGAGCTGCACTCACTATTCTACTGGTGGAGTCACTGGAAAAGATTTATCAAAATGGTGTCAAGGAAAACTTTCCTAGTTGCCCATAGCAGCCAATCACGTTTCACTTTTCATTTTTCAAAGCTCCTTTGAAAAATAAAAAGGTTTAATCTGATTGGAATTGGTTGCTATGCACAACTTAACCAGCTTTGCTTTACACCAATTTGGTTAATCACCTCCACTGTGTACATACATTAAATCACATATTCTGTACTGTACTGATTACATCCTGTACTATACTCCAGAGCTGCACTCATAGTTCTTTAATATACTTTTTTTTTTTTTTAACAGTCAGCAAGCCTGTTGACACATGTGCCCCTTAGTTTAGCTGAGTTGGTATAAAGAGCACAAATCAAATGATGCCAATCGCCAAAGCAAGACGTGTGAAGACAAGTAGAGAATGTTGGAGGATTTCAGCTCTGAAGCCTTCAGAACTGTGAAAGCATCTATGTGGCATAATACAAGATGTAACTTGTTAGGCCAAGTTCACATCACCATTTAGCTTTCTGATCCATCAGAGGAGCAGACAAAAAAGGATCAGTTTTTCCTCCTGTCAAAACTAACTTCTCTGACAGAAGTGACACAAACTGATCATAACTGATGCTCAAAATAACGGATCCGTTTTCTTTTTCTTCTGACGGATGAGAAGAACGGAAAGCTAAATGGTGCTGTGAACGCAGCCTTACAATGGCAGTTCTCCTGTACCAGTGTACCATCCGGACCAGCTTGTGGGAGCGATTAAAGGGGTATTCTCATCTTAGACAATGGGGGCATATCGCTAGGATATGCCCCCATTGTCTTATAGGTGCGGGTCCCACCTCTGGGACCCGCACCTATAGCCAGAACGGAGCGGGGAGCGCTGCGCCTGGAGGACCCCAGGTTTCCGGGGGTCCGGCCACCACCAGGCGCAGCTCCCCGCGCCGCTCATAGAAATGAATGGGAGCCGGGCCGTGCATGCGCGGTTCGCTCCCATTCATTTCTATGGAGCCGACGGAAGTAGCCGAGCCAGCGCTCGGCTATTTTCGGCGGCCCCATAGAAATGAATGGAGGGCGGCTGCGCATGCGCAGTGCGCCCTCATTCACTTCGGGGGCTCCGTTCTCGATATAGGTGCGGGTCCCAGCGCTGGCTCGGCTACTTCCGTCGGCTCCATAGAAATGAATGGGAGCGAACCGCGCATGCACGGCCCGGCTCCCATTCATTTCTATGAGCGGCGCGGGGAGCTGCGCCTGGTGGTGGCCGGACCCCCGGAAACCTGGTGTCCTCCAGGCGCAGCGCTCCCCGCTCCGTTCTGGCTATAGGTGCGGGTCCCAGCGGTGGGACCCGCACCTATAAGACAATGGGGGCATATCCTAGCGATATGCCCCCATTGTCTAAAATGAGAATAACCCTTTAAGGGCCATCTCCTGATATCGCCATTCACTAGGACCATTGAACCGTGTATCCTGGTCCCGGTTACTTGTGGTGTGAATTGTGCCTATGTGCTTGTATGTTCTCTAACGCGAGGGTTAACCCTTCCCTTGCTATGTGTGTCTGCATCTGTTTAGTGGATGTCTCCTGAAGGCTATGACCTGCCCTGGTTGAGCAACTTTTTCGTCCCATGCATTTCTTTTCACGTCTTTCTTTGTCCCGTTTGGAGTCTGTCTGTGTCCTAGTCACTGGTTCATAATTTGTGTCTGGATCCATGTCATGGGCTGAATCCTGTTCTGTGTGTTGTCTGCATTCCGTCCTAGTTCTCCTCTGATCGGTCGTGCCTATTTTATGAATGTATCTGGTATGTCTGAACTGCAGTATGTCCAAGTTCCTGAAGTTCCGTATGTCCATGAAGTCTGTATGTCTGGGTTCCTGATCCGTTTGTCTGCCAGTGTTCCCTGTTTTGTATTCTGCCAGGTTCTGAATTATTGTCATGCCCGTGTCTCTGGTGTTTTCACCAGTGTCTCTGTCCTCAGTGGGTCAGCTGCCAAATACACTGGGAACTTGCCAGGAGGTAGCGGTCTGGTTGCTAACCTGCAGCAAAGTCCACATCTCTGGATAGGGGTTAAAGGGTGAATACCAGGGAGGCACCAGAATAACAGCCTCAAGGTTTGGCCCAACTTGGCAAAGTGGTTACATAACCGTCGTCTGTAGGAATGTCCATAACATAACTCAGGATCAGCACAAATTAAGTACTGTATGTACACAGTGGGGCACATTTACAAAAAACGTCATAAATTAAGCGCATCTATGGCAGTCCTTGAGCTTGTCGGCAGCGCAGGGGGAGTATCTACGACTGGCGTAAAAGGCCATCTTAGTAAATGTCCCACACTGAGTGCAGCTCTGGAGTATAATACAGGATGTAACTCAGGATCAGTACAGGATAAGTAATGTAATGTATGTACACAGTGACTCCACCAGCAGAATAGTGAGTGCAGCTCTACAGTATAATACAGGATGTAACTCAGGATCAGTACAGTATAAGTAATGTATGTACACAGTGACTCCACCAGTAGAATAGTGAGTGCAGCTCTGGAGTATAATACAGGATATAACTCAGGACCAGTACAGGATAAGTAATGTATGTACACAGTTACTGCACCAGCAGAATAGAGAGTGCAGCTCTGGAGAAGGCCATTACCGTAATGTATGTATACAGTGACTCAAAATGTAAAGATTTTTTACATGTAAACAATAAATTGGTGATTCTACATATTAATCACTGGGGACTATGAACATGTGACATGGTTTATATATCGAAAGTGATGAAACCTCTGCTGATGCCAAATTTCAACACTACATGGTACATTACCAGATACTGCTGGCAGCTGCTCCCGGCCACTGAAGGTCAAGACCCTGATCATGGAAGGAGGGTGGGGGTGATTGTCAGGGTGTATTTTTACACTCCTCCAAACTAAGACAACAGATCTCCTCACTGCGCGGCTTATCACACAGCCCGACAGCTGTCACCCATCCACGCCCGGGCATCATCAATATTAAAAGAGTCATTCATCACTGGGGCAACTTTCTCTTGGGTTACAGCCTAAGCAGCAGCGGAGCGCACTCATCAAGTGGGAGGTGATCAGGGTCCCACAGCATCACAGAGTATTTCAGATGAGGACTGTGCTGATCTTGAGGGGGGGGGGGGGGGGCGTGGATGGAGCAGAATCCCAAATAGCTTCTAACTATGTGACACACGGGTGCAGCTCACAGACTTGTCAATAATGAAATGCAGGCAATAAGGGGAACGCCCATTGGATTTAGGGCAGGGAAGCGCTGACACATATTAATGAGGAAGCAAATGAAACCAGGTTATGTGGGATCCCTCCGGACAGTGACAGAGGAGATGAAAGAGAAGGTCCCATAACCGGCCCGTACAGGGACACACCCATCTCGTCAGAGAATTCAGGTACCACGTCCTGCACACACAGCTATGGGCGCTCCCTACCAACGCACACAACTATTTCAATATTCCCATAATAACTTGCTAAGCCGGGCAGATCACAGCTGATAGAGGGGACAGCTGTCTCCTGGCAGCAACTGGACCCACCCTGCCCACCAGCCGGGCACGACCACAGCGTGGAATCAGGCCGGGGGAGGGGTAAACTATGCAAGGCTGGTATCTGGGTGGACGCACCCAGGTTCTAAAGACCTGTATGTGAAATTAGGAAAACTAAAGGGGTATTCCGGATATAGAAAGTTATCCCTGACCCACTGCTGGGACCCCCACTTATTACAAGAACAGGTACCTCCGTGCCTCATGAGGCCCCCCTAGTTGGAAAAGCGCTGCATTCATTTCTATGGGAGCGCTCTGGAGATAGCTGCTTCTCCGACCAGCCCCTCCGTCCATTTCAGCAGGGCTCCGTGGGGTGCAAGGCTCTTGTGATCGGTGGGGGGCAGAGCGGTAGGACCCCCACTGATCTGATAGTTATCCCCCATCCTGTGGATAGGGAAGAACATCCCTTTAATTAGCTTTCACATGACAAATCCACGGCGTTGTACAGGACCAGCAAAGCAGATGAGAATTTCTGAATTCTGCGTACAAAAACCTCATCGTAAATCGACCTGCGGTGCGGATTTGAAATCTGATGCTCGCCAATTAGCGGTGCAGATCTCCCTGGTGGATTTCACTATTTCCAATGAAGAGGGTGAAAAATGTAAAACATGCGGAAACACAGAAAAAAAAAACCACAGTGGATTTTTTCCGCTGGATTTTCAGTCATATGTGCACCCAGCCCAAGGCTACCTGCACATTCTGCGTATTACGTGCGTTTTTCCACATTAATTTTCACACAGAAAAACCTCAGCGTAAGTCCTCATGCACACAACTGTATTTTTTGGAATGCGTCCGATCAGCATTTTCTGCGGATTGCACGGGGACCCATTCATTTCTATGGTCAAGTGCAGGAGGCCTAATACAGTACCAGCAAAGGGAACGAGATGTGACAAATCTCATGGACGCTCCGCAGGTCGATTGTTTCTGCGGATTTCACCCTTTGCAATGACACAGAGCTGGTACTGCAGCTCAGGTCCACTCAGCTGCACTGGGCTGGGCTGCAGTTGGTGCCACTAACCAGCGGTCCACCATGATCACAGATGGAGCAGTCACCAGCATCACACAGAGGACAATGCATAATGACAGGGAGGACCCTGAGTAACAGCGCGGTCATGTACCTACTGTACTACTCCTACTATTAACAGGCTGCGGACACGCCGGCTTTGATGCTAGTATCATACTCCCATCCCTGTGCACCACAGGAGCCAATGTCCCCCGGGATGTATACGGTATGTACAGTACACGGAGGCCATACTGCAGACAGCGTGCCCTATAGTGCGGTATAGCATCTACAGGACATTATAATGCACAAGGAGCCTCAACAGAAACTGCAGCACAAGTATAAAATCTGCAGCTACAGTACGTCATATATACTCCACCTGCAGTGCCTCCTTTCCACCTGCACAGTGCCTGCTCTCCCTCAGTGCAGTGCCTCCAATGCCACCTCTCCCTCAGTGCAGTGCCTCCAGTGCCACCTCTCCCTCAGTGCAGTGCCTCCAGTGCCACCTCTCCCTCAGTGCAGTGCCTCCAGTGCCACCTCTCCCACAGTGCAGTGCCTCCAGTGCCACCTCTCCACAGTGCAGTGCCTCCAGTGCCACCTCTCCCTCAGTGCAGTGCCTCCAGTGCCACCTCTCCCTCAGTGCAGTGCCTCCAGTGCCACCTCTCCTCAGTGCAGTGCCTCCAGTGCCACCTCTCCCTCAGTGCAGTGCCTCCAGTGCCACCTCTCCCTCAGTGCAGTGCCTCCAGTGCCACCTCTCCCTCAGTGCAATGCCTCCAATGCCACCTCTCCCTCAGTGCAGTGCCTCCAATGCCACCTCTCCCTCAGTGCAGTGGCTCCTCTCCCCAGCACAGTGCCACCTCTCCTTCAGTACTCTGTGCCTCTAATGCCTCCTCTCCTTCAGTACTCTGTGCCTCCATTACCGGTCTCCAAACATGTGCTACCCTGTCCCTATGCCATATTAGACAGCAGTGAACACAGTGCTCCCCCATGTTTCCTGCGCAGTACACAGCAGACATTACCGGGGCATGTACCTGTCCGGCGGCTCTGGAGAGGATGGTGACCGTTCGCTCTCTTTTCCCCGCTCTCCCTCCAACCGTCAGTAGGAACACAGCTGTTCTCGTCTCCATGACAACACCGCTCCTGACTGTCCAATCCCAGCGTTCAAGGGGCAGGGTCAAGTTAGTATACACACGTGACGTTACGAAAACTTCCGTCAGGTTATTGAGTGCGGACTCTACACATATGTTCTCCTCCGTTCACCACTAGAGCGAACGCTTTCCGGCCACAAACCGTTAAATCAGGTTATAACAGGAACCAATTTCCATGTGCCCACAAGCAAGATGGCAGCTGAACTACTAAATCACATGACACCTGCAGCTCGCTACTGAGCGTCCGGCTTCCGGATGCGCATGCGCAATACTTCCAGTGCCCGGGTACGTATGGACGCTGGGGCAAGGTATAATTTAGTAACCTAGATTGATTGAAGACACATCTGTCAGGCACAGTCTTTATCTAGGGCGACTGTGGATATATTTTAGGGACTAAAGTCCTTTCTGAACCCACAAGGACCTCGTCTTTAATTCCCAAACCCTATAGAAAAGCTGAAGGCTCCATAAGTAGTTTCACTGCTCTTACTGTAAAGAACCCAGGTCTTTCCTGTTTTGGACTTCATGCCAATAGCTGTGATCCTTCACTGACACATTGTAACATAAAGAATATTTCCATTCACTGACAACAAGCCACCTCTCCAATCATTCTCCGCCTGGACGTGGCTCCCGTTCTGTAGAATGATGCAGAAGTGGGACTGAGTATGTCTGAGGTGGAACTACCCCTTTAAAGAGGACCTTTCACCACTCCTGACATGCCTGTTTTAATCGCTCCATGTATTCCCCATGTAATAACAAGTCTGGAACATCTATTCTTATGGCTCTATGTTGTGCCATTCCTTTATTATTTGCACTAGAAGTTATGAATGAATTGCTATTTGTCTTCAGTAAGGGTACAGAGGGGAGGTAACAAGTTGGGGGTGTGTACCTGCACAGTCTAAATATGGCAGCACTGATTGGAAAGAGTCAGTCTGTGCAGGTACACACCCCCAACTGGTCACCTCCCCTCTGTTCCTTTACTGAAGGCAAATAGCAATTCATTCATAACTTCTAGTGCAAATAATAAAGGAATGGCACAACATACAGACATAAGAATAGATGTTCCAGACTTGTTATTACATGGAGAATGCATGAAGCCATTAAAACAGGCATGTCAGGAGAGGTGAAAGGTCCTCTTTAAGTTTTAAACAAAGACCAGACTACCTGTTTAAAGGGATTATCTACTTATATGTGGTGTGCAATTGAATTAACCCTAGAATGGGGAGACTGATGCATTTATTTAAAGGGGTTTTCCGGTAAGTAATCTTATATGACGGTCGCAGTAATTTTGTAATATATATTTTTTTACCTTTATTGCTCCCCGTTTTGGGCTGTGGTCACATGACCATGTCCAATTATTTCTTTCTTATTTCCTGTGATGTCATGTCCATGAGTGGGGTAGTGACAGGGGAGTGTCTGTGTAACTAGCTGGTGGGAGGAGCTATAAACTAAATGGGTGTTGTTAGGGGCAGTGATAGTGGAGTGTCTGTGTAACTAGCTGGGTGGGAGGAGCTATAAACTAGCTGAGCATTGTTAGGGGCAGTGATAGTGGAGTGTCTATGTAACTAGCTGGGTGGGAGGAGCTATAAACTAGCTGGGCATTGTTAGGGGCAGTGATAGTGGAGTGTCTATGTAACTAGCTGGGTAGGAGAAGCTAAAAACTAGCTGGGCATTGTTAGGGGCAGTGATAGTGGAGTGTCTATGTAACTAGCTGGGTAGGAGAAGCTATAAACTAGCTGGGCATTCTTAGGGGCAGTGATAGGGGAGTGTCTGTGTAACTAGCTGGGTGGGAGAAGCTATAAACTAGCTGGGCATTGTTAGGGGCAGTGATAGGGGAGTGTCTATGTAACTAGCTGGGTGGGAGGAGCTATAAACTAGTTCGGCGTTGTTAGGGGCAGTGATAGTGGAGTGTATGTGTAACTAGCTGGGTGGGAGAAGCTATAAACTAGCTGGGTGTTGTTAGGGGCAGTGATAGTGGAGTGTCTATGTAACTAGCTGGGTAGGAGAAGCTATAAACTAGCTGGGCATTGTTGGGGGCAGTGATAGGGGAGTGTCTGTGTAACTAGCTGGGTAGGAGAAGCTATAAACTAGCTGGGCATTGTTAGGGGCAGTGATAGGGGAGTGTCTATGTAACTAGCTGGGTAGGAGAAGCTATAAACTAGCTGGGCATTGTTAGGGGCAGTGATAGGGGAGTGTCTGTGTAACTAGCTGGGTAGGAGAAGCTATAAACTAGCTGGGCATTGTTAGGGGCAGTGATAGGGGAGTGTCTGTGTAACTAGCTGGGTGGGAGAAGCTATAAACTAGCTGGGCATTGTTAGGGGCAGTGATAGGGGAGTGTCTATGTAACTAGCTGGGTAGGAGAAGCTATAAACTAGCTGGGTGTTGTTAGGGGCCGTGATAGTGGAGTGTCTGTGTAGCTAGCTGGGTGGGAGGAGCTATAAACTAGCTGAGCATTGTTAGAGGCGGGGCTGGAGGTGTGGCAGAGGAAGGAGCAGTGCCTCATGGGTTTGGTTGGATACAGCAACAGGAAGTGCCACATACAGGATGGAAACAGGTCATTAGGTTCCAAATTGGGGAAAAAAAAACATGGGCAGAAGGTAAGCAGCTACATGAGCGTAGGTTAATAATCATAGTGATCCAGGAAACCCCCTTTAAAGCTGGATATCTTAAGAGTTTCAAAAGTAAATTGCTCTCACCCCCATCCCCCTGACCACCACCGCTCCTTCCTTTTAATCTGTGGTATTTTGCTGGACTTGTAGGGACCATGGCGTTGAGGGCCTGTGGTCTGATCATCTTCAGAAGAATCACAGAGCCGTCTGTAAGTGATATTGAGTTCCTTCTCCTTCAGACGTCCTATGGAATACATCACTGGACCCCTCCCAAAGGTAAGACCATTACCATCTTGATGACTAGGGCCCATCAGACATACATCTAAAGTTGGTTTCTGTGGTTCATGGGGGACTAGGAAAGGTACCATGGTGAGTAAAAATAAGTTTTTGTCCATTTTGTTTTGTCCAGGCCATGTTGACCCCGGAGAAGATGACATGACCACAGCGTTACGTGAGACTGAGGAGGAGGCCGGACTGCAGCCCAACCAGTTCCATATTATGGATGGCTTCAGGAAGGAATTAAATTACGAGGTCAACAACAAGCCAAAGACAGTCATCTACTGGCTGGGCGAACTGAAAGATCGAAACGCGCAGGTGAAGCTGTCGAATGAGCACCAGGATTATCGCTGGCTGCGGCTGCAGGAGGCGTGTAGCTACGCCGGATACCGCGACATGCAGGATACACTGAAGGAGGCTTATCAGTTCCTGCAGGGACAGACCAAACCTTGATGCCACATTAATAGTCTTACCTCAACTGGTCCCGTTTTTTTGTCTTTTAATTTTACACTAATATAACAATAAAAAGAGGGAGAAGAAGAATCCGCCCGTTGTAATATCTGGTTATTGTAAAAGCTGCTTTTCAAAACTTTAACACTTTTGGGGTCAAAGAAATATAAGGTCCAAGCGGGATCGACGATGGGGAGGTGTCCAGTCACTGAGAACAGGGGTCTGGTGTCTCTGCATATTAATGGCGCAGTGGTTGACTATGTGCGCTGTGGCTGTACTCATCTCTAGAGGACTGCTAAAGGGGTTGTCCCACGAAAAAATATTCTACAGTTTTCACACCAGCACCTGGATCTGAATACTTCTGTAATTGCATATAATTAAAAATGCATTATAGCTACTGAGTTAGGGCTCATGCACACAATCGTGTGCTGGCCGGACCCATGCTACGGACTGCAAATTGCGACCGTGGGGCCGCCACATGCCAATCGCGGACCCAGTCACTTTTGCGATGCGGAGGCACAGACAGAAAACCCACAGAAGCACTCCGTAGAGCTTCCGATCCGTGCCTCCGTTCCGCACCGCATCTCCCAATTGCGGACCCATTCAAGGGCTGGTTCTAGCTTTGTTAGATGAGATTGTCATGTTCTATATGACGTCTGATTTTCATTTTTTACATTAATCATGACATAAACCCCTTTAAAGAAAAGACAAGTGGAGTACTTTGCAATCTCCTGTACTTTGTAGTACTTTGCAATGCTCAGCCACACAGGACCCCCATTCTAGTGATTGTATCATGAAGTTTAAATGTGGCATAACCCCTTTAAAAGTGTGGCATACCACCAGGACTGATTGGTGGGTGTCTTTTATATCGACCTATCCTCAGCATAGATCATCAATATGACATTGGCATGGCTCAGACTCCCGACACCCCCCCCACCACCACGATCAGCTGTAGGCTATGTGATGTCACATTCATTGTCACGTGGCCTAGGCGCAGCTCAGTCCTATTCACGTGAAAGGGACTAAGCTGCAATACCAAACCCAGCCACTATCAAATGGACAGCGCTGTGCTCACCGAAGCTTCCGCGGCTTTCTTGAACATCTGATCAGTCGGGAATTGGACCCCACGCCGATCTCATATTGGTGACCTACCCTAAGAATAGGCCATCAGTATGAAAATCCCAGAAAACCCTTTTAAGATTTTCCTGCTTGACAATGCTCCTGGCCACTCACTGTGCAGGGAGCTACAACCCAGCCCCATTCACTTGAATGAGTCTCCCTTTACTCTCATGATTGAGGTTGGGCCCCCTGGTGATGATGTTATGGCATCCCCAAGTTAGATGCTGTAACATTATAAGTTGGGACATACCTCTTTAAACTTTTTTTTTTGTCCAGGATGACTGCTTCTTACAAAAAACAGCTCCTCATCTGTCCAGGCATTGTGTGTGGTATTACTGCTCAGCTCCATTCACTTCAGTGGAGGTGAGATGCAATACCAGACACAACCTGTAGGTAGGTGTGGCGCTGTTTCTGGAAGAAAGCAGCCATGTTTTCAGATTTTGTTTTTCTATGGGTGGAAGTTAGTTTAAAAAAGTCATTGTTTATTTTGCATTGATAAACATATTGGTGCCCTGGGCCCATCGTTGGGAGCGTTTCACCTGATGTAGACTGTGGCGCCATACCCATATATCATGCAGTCATGTGACCATAATGCTTTCATATGACCACAGACTTTCCATTGCTGGCACCGGTTGCATATTTCAGCAAAAAGTCACCGTTATCTTGTGTGGTACTTATTATTTCATTTTAAAGGGGTTGTCCTGTGAAAAATATTACACGTTTTTCTAACCAGCACCCGGATCTAAATACTTTTCTAATTCCATGTAATTAAAGATTTAGTATGGCCTCTGAGTTATTCAATAAAATGTATGTGTATAGCCCCACCTACTGTCTGCCCTTTTCCTTATTTCTCTGTCCACATCAGTAACATCACTGAGGTGGACGCACATGCTCAGTTTCATCCTTCAGCTGTTTCTCCTGGAAGAAACTGTGACAGATACAGGATGAGAGCTGCAGCAGAAAGAACATGCCCTTTAAGCAGTGATAGGGAGAGAGCAGCAGCAGGAAGAACACCCCCACTACCTGAGCTGCCATCATGAAATAAATCTAGTAGAACAATAGAAGCAATGAATGTGGAGATCTCTGGATAGATGTGAGGTACAGGGCTGGTTCTAGCTTTGTTAGAGATTGTCATGTACTAGAAGATGTCTGACTTATTTTTTTTATGTTAAGAGTGGAAAAACCCTCTAAGCTAAATGTCTTAAAGGGGTTGTCTCATCACAGACGATGAGAGCATATTGGTAGGATATGCCTCCATTGTCTTATAGGCTCACTGGGATCCGCTCCTATATCAAGCCCCGAAAGTAGTGGAGGGCGCACTGCACATGTGCAGCCGCCCTCCATTCATTTTCGATGGGGCCACCGAAAACAGCCGATCCCATAGAAGTGAATGGGAGCGGTGGCCGGTCATGCTTGTTGCGCTCCCATTCACTTCTATGGGGAACGCGCTTGGTGGTGGCCGGACCGGAGTCCTCCAGCCACAGCGCTCCCCGCTCCGTTCCCGATATAGCTGGGACCCGCACCTGTAAGACAATGGGGGCATATCCTAGCGATGTGCCCCCATTGTCTGTGATGAGACTACCCCTTTAAGACCTAGAAGATCCCTTAAAATGATCCCAGGAAAAATGAACCCGAGCAGGCGGATATTTCTCTCTTTCATGTCTTATGCTGTCTGGACGTATCACTATACACAGTTCTCAAATATCACGTTAAAAATGGCAATGCACCATCTGTTATCAGCGGATTATTCCAGGACTCCCAGTGAATGTAACCGCACCGAGCATCGGGGGAGGGGAGAGGGTTAGGTGTCCTCCACCCTGTTCCCAGAGCACATAAAAAATTCGGATATCCAGGCTCATTCATCTACTTGCTATCTGGGATTATAACACTGTGTAATGTTTAGGATATTCCGATTATTCATGATCGGCACTTCTACCCAGATTTTAGGAACAATTTTACAGGATTTTTCCCTCTGATGAGATTCAAACCATGTTGAGAGAGTTTTGTTCATCCTGAGCCTCCTGATTTATAAATAGAATGACAGAACTATAGTGAGCACTGACACTCAGGCAGATGTAAAAGAGGCAGGGAACTGTTAGGTTACGTTCATACATAATTTTTGCCCTGTAATCTGCCTCTCAATAACTATTAGATTGGTGGGGGTCCCCACTGACCACGAGAACAGGGTCCCCATACCCCTTGGAGATCCCTGAAATGGACGGAGCAGCAGTTCGGAGATGCACACTGCCCCTCTATTCATCTCTATGGGAGTTCCGCAGTCAGATGAATATATCGCTCGTCTGTTTCTGGAATTCCCATAGAGATTAATGAAACGGCAGTCCACATGCCTGACTTGTCGTTTCAGGGTGCGCTCCAAGGGTATGGAGTCAACTTTCTCGTGATTGGTGGGGGTTCTAGTGGTAGGACCCTTACAAGTCTAATGGTTATCCCCTATCTTGTGTATAGGGGGATAACTTTTAACAACCAGAATTCCCCCTTAAAGGGGTATTCCTATCTCAGACAATGGGGACGTATCGTATGTGCGGCCACCCTCCATTCATTTCAATGGGGCCACTGAAAAAAAAAGCCAGCTCTCAACTATTTTTGGCGGCCCCATAGAAATGAATAGAGGGCGGCCATGCATGTACGGTGTGCCTTCTCTCACCTTGCCGGTTCATTACCATTATACTAGCGATATTCCCCTATTGTCTGAGATGAGAATACCCCTTTAAAGGGGTTGTCTCACTTCAGTAAGTTGCATTTATCATGTAGAGAAAGTTAATACAAGGCACTTACTAATGTATTGTGATCCATATTGCTTCCTTTGCTGGCTGGATTCATTTTTCCATCACATTATACACGGCTCATTTCCATGGTTATGACCACCCTGTAATCTATCAGTGGTGGTCGTGCTTGCACACTATAGGAAAAAGTGTCAGCCTCTCTGGTGGCGGGACCATTGGAGCGCATATAGATAGGCAGGCACTTTTTCCTATAGTGTGCAAGCATGACCACCACTGCTGGATTACAGGGTGGTTGTAACCATGGAAACGAGCAGTGCAGAATATGATGGAAAAATGAATCCAGCCAGCAAAAGAAGCAATATGGACAATCACAATACATTAGTAAGTGGCTTGTATTAACTTTCTCTACATGATAAATGCCACTTACTGAAGTAAGATAACCCCTATAAGTAAAGAATTAAATAAAAGAGAGGGTTTTTGTATATTTTAGTTAAAATGGCTGATTCCTCAAGGGTTAAATATTGAGTTTGATATTAAATGTCTTGTGGGAATAGGATTAGGTGTGGGGCTCATTATATTTTTCCTGATGACTAATATCATGGATTTACTTAATTATGGGATTAAGCAAATCATTTCCACAGTTAAGTGAATGTAGACGCTGTTTCACGATCCTCTTTGAGGATTGTTTGATATTATATGAGATACGCCATATACGAAATCTATCCAATTGTTTTATATTGGTTCACTGACGGCATAAATTATGTAAGCATATTAACCTGCACACACCCTGGAAGGAGGAGGAGAGGCCGAAATCTGGGTCGGGTGGTTGCAGTGTTCCATGTTTTTAATCATAAGGGCTATGGGGGTCATTTATTAAACAGAAATACGCCTAAAGCTACTTTCACACATGTGTTGTTAATTCCGGTATTGAGATCCGGCAGAGGGTCTCAATACCGGAATTAAACGGATCCGTTTTGAGTTTGCACACCGTTAGGATGTGGTTGTGTGAATTCAGAGCAGAAAAAAACGGATCCATCACTAAATACATTGAAAGTCAATGGGTGAAGGATCTGTTTTTTTTAGGCTCCATAAAATACGGATCCGTCACCATTGACTTACATTGTTTTCAGTGCCGGATAAGTTTTTTTCAGTTTTTATGATCAGACACAAAACCGCAACTTGCAGTGGTATTGTGTCCGGTCACAAAACAGAATGCTGCCGGAACGGAAGACGTCCTGATGCATCCTGAAGGGATCTCTTTCCATAAAGAATGTATGAGGACCAAACGGAAACGTTTTTTCCCCGGTATTAAGATCCTCTGCCGGAAAACTACAAAGCAAGTGTTAAAGTAGTCTAAATTAGGCATGTTTCTGGCGCAGATTGCGGCTCAAAGGTCCTTTGTGCCGCAATCTGCGACTTTTCCCGCTCATGCCAGGTCTAAAAAAGAGGGCGTGATGTGGAAGGGGATGGGCCGGTGGGCCTGTCTCATATACCATTTTCTGCACCTGTTTTAGGCATAGAAAATGGTCCCAAATGTAATACAGCAAGGAAGCTGTCGCACAATTTGAAGTGGCAGTGAATCCGCTGAAACTACATAGAAGAGGAATACCACAACATGAACAGCTCTGATTGAAATCTCGCCAGCCTGCAGTAGATGAGAACCAGTGGGGAATATCTTCCTTCGGTGTAGAAGTTCTCTATGTACACAGTATGGATGGTGAGCAGTGCATGGACACAGGAGACTGCTGAGGAGCAGATCAGAGTAGAAGCCGACCATACACTGGGTTGTCGAAGGAACAAATGAGTCGAATGGCTTTCATGGTGTGAATGGTAGAAGTTTCGTCTTGAAGTTGTTTTCATAGATCTATGGTGGATCCATTTTTTTTTAGTTTTTTAGGAATTGTGGATTGTCCTGGTATAATCCGTTTAGCTCCCTTTTATTATTGAATTGTGCAGGTGCTAATTTAGAGAGTGTTATATGTTTCCTTTCTTGGCTTGGTCTCCGCACAACGCCACAGTAAACCGCAGTGTCAGTCACAAGTGAATGGGGCTAAACCGCCACCAGGTCTTCAGTTTAAGGGCTCATGCACACGAGCTAGGCCCGTGCTTTGGACCACAGTTATGCAGTCCGCAATGCACGGGCACCGACCGTAGGGCCACTGTATGCGGAGGCAGGACCCATTCACTTGAATGGGATGGGGTCCGCAATCTGCATCCGACAGTCCACACCGCAAAAATGTAGTGCATGGCACGGACAAAAAAAAACCACAGAAGCACTCCTTAGTGCTTCCGTGACTCCGTTCCACACCAAACCTTTTGGATTGCGGACCCATTCACGTGGTTCCGCATCTGTGATGTGGTGAGGACACGGCGGGCCGCAATACGGGCATGGCCGGGAAACAGCCATGTGCATGAGCCCTAAAACTGAAAATACCACAAAAGAAACCAAAATGTTTCTGGACCGGTATGCATGATGGATTTTGAAAAAGCTAGTTTACACAGCAAATTTTGCCTATTTCTTCGCTGAGACTCCATGGTAAAGGCCTTAGGATAGGCCATCAGTTTGTGATGGATGATGCACGCTGATGCGAATACTAGACGTAGGCCCTTCCTCGTACTGCAATTCAACCCCCGTCATGTCAAGAATGTCCCGCAACCCTTCTGCTGGCAAGTGGCTAAACCGGAGATGAGACCTGACCACACATGGGCCTGATTCTAAGCCTACAAGTCTTAATTTCTCGCTTATAGCATTGGAGAACACAGAATCGGGTATAGCTGCTGCAACTAGGAGGTGAGTATTAAACCCTAAAAGTGTTAGCAGGAAGGGTGAACAATGTCGGCTCACGCACCATTCCACCCTCCCCTAAGAAGAGTGATAGAGAGGTAACCCTATTGTTCCGTTGTTGCGTAAGAAGAAGCATCTAAGCAGCATATCAGCACACACTTGGCTGACACGTTTCTGATCTGTACCATCCTCATGCATTGCTGCAATGAGTATGGACATGCCTTGCGTTTGCTGGGTTACTTATATGATGCCCCGGCAGGCCCGTCTCATTTATCATTTTCCACACCTGTTTTAGGCGTAGAAAATAGTCTAAATGTAAGACAGCTCGGAAGCTGTCTAAGAATACATTTTACAGGTCATCAATTTAGTATGAAGACTTGTGTTAAAGGGGTTGTCCGGGTTCAGAGCTGAACCCAGACATATCCCCTTCTTCACCCAGTCAGCCCCTCTGCGTGGAGCATTGGAGCATTTCATGCTTTCACTGCTAGGCGGAGGCTTCCACCTAGCAGTGTTCCCGGTGACATCACCAGCACTAATGGGCAGGCTTTAGTGCTGCCCTAGTCTGTTTTACAGGCTAGAGCAGCGCTAAAGCCCGCCCATTTGTGTCGGTCACGTAACTGGGCTCACTGCTAGGTGGAAGCCTCCGCCTAGCAGTGTAAGTTTATAAACAAAAAAGCCCTTCTCCTGTGAGATGCAGTGCATAGGAGAGCATCTGAGCATCCACCCAGAGATCTACTGAAAAAGCCCTTGCCCTGTGTGATTCAGCGCAGGCCAAGGAGAGCATCGAAGCATGACCTTCTGGGTGAAGAAGGGGTTATGTCCAGGTTCGGCTCTGAACCCAGACAACCCCTTTAAAGGCCAATTTTTGAATAATCCCACAACCCTTGGATGGTTAAACACAGGCTTAGATTGTTATTGTGCAGTAAAGACAGTAGGCTGGTCATATATTGGTTGGAAGGTCAGGAATTTAATAATAATGCAATCCAAAAACGTTCTAGAACAAGGTCTAGAAGAACCATAGATTGTTGTTATTCCAACATCTGAATACAGGTTTATTATTTGGGAAGACAAAAATGTATTGCTCTAATGGAGACATAATTACACTGAAGATGTAATTATGGTAATATATCTGTTTGGGAGTGTAATGGTTGTGCAGGATCTTAAAGGGTTATTCTCATCTTGGACAATGGGGGCATATCGGTGCGCTGGGACCTGCACCTATATCGAGAACGAAGCCCTCAAACTGAAGGAGCGCGCACTGCGCATGCGCAGCCGCCCTCCATTCATTTCTATGGGGCCGGCGAAAGTAGCCGAGCATTGGTTCGGCTATTTCCATCGGCTACATAGAAATGAATGGGAGCGGTGGCCGCGGATGCACGGTGTGCTCCAATTCATTTCTATGGGAGCAGCGGGGGAGCTGCACCTGGTGGTGGCTGGACCCCGAGAAACCAGCGCTCCCCCTCCGATCGCTGGGACCAGCACCTATAAGACAATGGGGGCATATCCTAGCGATATCCCCCCATTGTCAAAGATGAGAATACCCCTTTAAAGAGACATAGATGTTGTAACTTTAAGTACTATAGACAGATGGTCACATATTAGTTAGGAAGACCAAAATCTCATGGTCACGATCTAGAGGAGACAGATTGTTGTTACTGCAACCAATATATCCAGATGGTTGGTCATAAATTGGTTGAAGAGTTAGCATTCTACTGGTCCTACAATTGCTGGAAGATGTAGAAAAGACATAGATTTTTGGAACTTTATCTACTACAACCTACTACAAATGGGAGGATGGTTATTTATTGGCTTGAAGACAGAAATCTAATGGTTATGCAACCCTTGGAAGTGTAGAGGAGCCATCCATTGTTGTTGTGCCACAACTACACAGGAGGTCAGAGTGGTCATGTTTTGGCCAAGGAGGAATCATGGACGGGCATAGTTTGGTCACGATAGATATTTTCATGTTAGGCTAGGTTTTAATTTTCTTTTCACTGATGATCATACAGAGGAGTGATGGTACCGTCTTTCCACTCAATTAGGATCTCTCCATGTCTCAGTGTAGGTGCATTGGATTCTGGAGCCGGATACTCAGACTGGTCAAGCTTGGCAGTTAAAGGGGATTGCTCATAGGAAGAACCAAATTTATGGTGAGGTTTGACGTGGCTTGGCAATGCAGATAAAAGTTTCCTTTTCCTGTAAGGTAAAATATGTTTAGAACTTGTAAAATATCCTGTACTATCCTTGCAGCAGGCTATTCATTTGGGCTTACCTGTTGACACGGACATTCAGTACAAGTATGATGACCCCCAGTATAAATGTGAAGGGGCTTAGGACCAACATGGCTGTTCTCCATCCACTACCTATGGGAACAGGAGGAATATTCAATAAATAAATCTTAAATTATAGTCCCATATCCAGTGCTGATTTTCGAATTTTACACCTATTTACTATTTCCATCATCGGAAAAAAATTATATGGAATAATCTAAAGCATTACTTACCGTCTTCTTCCAAGACGTAGATCCTTTCAGTCAACCTCTCCCAGGAACTGGCAAACTGCTCATCACCTATAATAGTGTTCATTAATTAAACCAAAGGTGGACTTTAACTGTGAGATTCCTGCTAATCTACAAATCCTGCAGTCTACAGTCATGGCCAAAAGTTTTGAGAATGACACAAATATTATATTTTCACATGATCTGCTGCCAGAGGCGTAGCTAGAGGTTCAGCACAGGGGGGGGAGAAACATACTTGAGTGGGCCCCCCACTTAGTGGCTTCCCAAACGCACGTTTCCAACTTCATAGGCACATACTACTAGTTGTGGTTATAATATTGTATTAGAAAGATGACTGTATAAACTGCTAGGTCATCTATGCTGTTAAGTACAGTACAATAGACTTTCTACATACCCTAGTCTAAATACTCTACCACATAATGCAGTAAAATATAGGATTAATAGGAGTAAAAAACAAGAGCACTCCTATGTTAAAGGAAACCTGTCCCCAGTTTTTACATCACTAAACTAACAGTCCCCTGCCCCCATCAGACCTCAGATCAGCGTATTGTGCCCCATCAGACCTCAGATCAGCAGAACGTGCCCCCATCAGACCTCACATCAGCCTACTGTGCCCCCATCAGACCTCAGATCAGTGTATTGTGCCCCATCAGATCCCAGATCAGCGTATTGTGCCCCCATCAGACCTCACATCAGCCTACTGTGCCCCCATCAGACCTCAGATCAGCGTATTCTACCCCCATCAGACCTCAGATCAGCAGACTGTGCCCCCATTAGTCCTCACATCAGCCTACTGTGCCCCCATCAGACTTCAGATCAGCGTATTGTGCCCCCATCAGACCTCAGATCAGCAGAATGTGCCCCCATCAGACCTCACATCAGCCTACTGTGCCCCATCAGACCTCAGATCAGCAGAATGTGCCCCCATCAGACCTCAGATCAGCCTACTGTGCCCCCATCAGACCTCAGATCAGCGTATTGTGCCCCATCAGATCTCAGATCAGCGTATTGTACCCCCATCAGACCTCAGATCAGCAGAATGTGCCCCCATCAGACCTCACATCAGCCTACTGTGCCCCATCAGACCTCAGATCAGCGTATTGTGCCCCATCAGACCTCAGATCAGCGTATTGTACCCCCATCAGACCTCAGATCAGCAGAATGTGCCCCCATTAGTCCTCACATCAGCCTGCTGTGCCCCCATCAGACCTCAGATCAGCCTACTGTGCCCCCATCAGACCTCAGATCAGCCTACTGTGCCCCATCAGACCTCAGATCAGTGTATTGTGCCCCATCAGACCTCAGATCAGCATATTGTGCCCCCATCAGACCTCAGATCAGCAGAATGTGCCCCCATCAGTCCTCACATCACCCTACTGTGCCCCATCAGACCTCAGATCAGCGTATTGTGCCCCATCAGACCTCAGATCAGCGTATTGTACCCCCATCAGACCTCAGATCAGCAGAATGTGCCCCCATCCATCCTCACATCACCCTACTGTGCCCCATCAGACTTCAGATCAGCGTATTGTGCCTCCATCAGACCTCAGATCAGTGTATTGTGCCCCCATCAGACCTCAGATCATCGTATTGTGCCCCCATCAGACCTCACATCAGCCTACTGTGCCCCATCAGACCTCAGATCAGCGTATTGTGCCCCATCAGACCTCACATCAGCCTACTGTGCCCCCATCAGACCTCAGATCAGTGTTTTGTGCCACCATCAGACCTCAGATCAGCGTATTGTGCCCCATCAGACCTCAGATCAGTGTATTGTGCCCCATCAGACCTCAGATCAACGTATTGTGCCCCCATCAGACCTCACATCAGCCTACTGTGCCCCATCAGACCTCAGATCAGCGTATTGTGCCCCATCAGACCTCACATCAGCCCTGTGCCCATGAGACCTCAGATCAGCGTATTGTGCCCCCCATGAGACCTCAGATCAGCGTATTGTGCCCCCATCAGACCTCAGATCAGCATATTGTGCCCCCATCAGACCTCAGATCAGCGTATTGTGCCCCATCAGACCTCAGATCAGTGTATTATGCCCCCATCAGACCTCAGATCAGCGTATTGTGCCCCCATCAGACCTCAGATCAGTGTATTGTGCCCCCATCAGACCTCACATCAGCCTACTGTGCCCCATCAGACCTCAGATCAGCAGAATGTGCCCCCATCATACCTCAGATCAGCAGCATGTGCCCCCATCAGACCTCAGATCAGCAGAATTGTGCCCCCATCAGACCTCAGATCAGCCTACTGTGCCCCCATCAGACCTCAGATCAGGCGTATTGTGCCCCATCAGACCTCAGATCAGCGTATTGTACCCCTATCAGACCTCAGATCAGCAGAATGTGCCCCCATCAGACCTCACATCAGCCTACTGTGGCCCCATCAGACCTCAGATCAGCATATTGTGCCCATCAGACCTCAGATCAGCGTATTGTACCCCCATCAGACCTCAGATCAGCGTATTGTGCCCCATCAGACCCTCAGATCAGCGTATTGTGCCCCATCAGACCTCAGATCAGTGTATTGTGCCCCCATCAGACCTCAGATCAGCGTATTGTGCCCCCATCAGACCTCAGATCAGTGTATTGTGCCCCCATCAGACCTCAGATCAGCGTATTGTACCCCATCAGACCTCAGATCAGCAGAATGTGCCCCCATCAGTCCTCACATCACCCTACTGTGCCCCCATCAGACCTCAGATCAGCGTATTGTGCCCCCATCAGACCTCAGATCAGCGTATTGTGCCCCCATCAGACCTCAGATCAGCCCACCCAGCCACATGGAGCGCCGGACCGGAGGGCAGTCGCAGCGCGGGACAGGTGAGAAAGGTTTTTTATTTTAATCTTATGTGGCTGGGTGGGCTGATCTGAGGTCTGATGGGGGTCCCTAAATACAAGTGAGCGCTTCCATAATGGAAGTGCTCACATGTATTCGCCTGTTAGTCATCCTTGCTGGGCCCCCCCTGAGTCACTGGGCCCGGAGCCGTCGCCCCCTCTGCCCCCCTGGTAGCTACGCCTCTGTCTGCTGCCCTCTGGTTTTTATGTGTGTTTGTCAGATGTTTTTATCACATACAGAAATATAATTGCAATCATATTATGAGTAACAAAAGCTTATATTGACAGAATGAGTTAATGCAGCAAGTCAATATTTGCAGTGTTGACCCTTCTTCTTCAGGACCTCTGCAATTCTCCCTGGCATGCTCTCAATCAACTTCTGGACCAAATCCTGACTGATAGCAGTCCATTCTTGCACAATCAATGCTTGCATTTTGTCAGAATTTGTAGGTTTTTGTTTGTCCACCCGTCTCTTGATGATTGACCACAAGTTCTCAATGGGATTAAGATCTGGGAAGTTTCCAGGCCATGGACCCAAAATCTCTATGTTTTGTTCCCTGAGCCATTTAGTTATCACCTTTGCTTTATGGCAAGGTGCTCCATCATGCTGGAAAAGGCATTGTTGATCGCCAAACTGCTCTTGGACGGTTGGGAGAAGTTGCTCTCGGTGGACATTCTGGTACCATTCTTTATTCATGGCTGTGTTTTTAGGCAAGACTGTGAGAGAGCCGATTCCCTTGGCTGAGAAGCAACCCCACACATGAATGGTTTCAGGATGCTTTACAGTTGGCATGAGACAAGACTGGTGGTAGCGCTCACCTCGTCTTCTCCGAATAAGCTGTTTTCCAGATGTCCCAAACAATCGAAAAGGGGATTCATCAGAGAAAATGACTTTACCCCAGTCCTCAGCAGTCCACTCCCTGTACCTTTTGCAGAATATCAGTCTGTCCCTGATGTTTTTTCTGCAGAGAAGTGGCTTCTTTGCTGCCCTCCTTGAGACCAGGCCTTGCTCCAAGAGTCTCCGCCTCACAGTGCGTGCAGATGCACTCACACCTGCCTGCTGCCATTCCTGAGCAAGCTCTGCACTGCTGGTAGCCCGATCCCGCAGCTGAAACACTTTTAAGAGACGGTCCTGGCGCTTGCTGGTCTTTCTTGGGCACCCTGGAGCCTTTTTGGCAACAATAGAACCTCTCTCCTTGAAGTTCTTGATGATGCGATAGATTGTTGACTACGGTGCAATATTTCTAGCTGCGATACTCTTCCCTGTTAGGCCATTTTTGTGCAGTGCAATGATGACTGCACGTGTTTCTTTAGAGATAACCATGGTTAACAGAAGAGAAACAATGATGCCAAGCACCAGCCTCCTTTTAAAGTGTCCAGTGGTGTCATTCTTACTTAATCATGACAGATTGATCTCCAGTCCTGTCCTCATCAACACCCACACCTGTGTTAATGGAGCAATCACTGAAACGATGTTAGCTGGTCCTTTTAAGGCAGGGCTGCAATGATGTTGAAATGTGTTTTGGGGGATAAAGTTCATTTTTTAGGCAAATATTGACTTTGCAAGTAATTGCTGTTAAGCTGATCACTCTTTATAACATTCTGGAGTATATGCAAATTGGCATTATAAAAACTGAAGCAGTAGACTTTGTAAAAATTAATATTTGTATCATTCTCAAAATTTTGGCCATGACTGTACTGTCAATAGATTTTAGGTGTCTGAGATCAAATACAAATTCCAAATCATATTTTGGGCTAAGTAAACTAGAACCATTAGTTCAGAACTAGCGGCTGTACTTTGAACGTGATTTTACAAGGGATCCTCTGGTCCTCAGCAACCAGTTCCAGTATTTTAGCCTCCCTATATGCTATCCAGGCCTTGCACTGTCAAGGAGGTATGGTCCTCAACATAGAATGGTGCGGAGCTTCCACATAGATTGGACTTATATCTCTGCTCTGGTTCACTCCCTGTTGAGGATCACACCTCCTTCACAATGCAAGGCCTGGATAGCATATAGGGCAGTGGTAGCGAACCTATGGCACTGGTGCCAGAGGTGGCACTCAGAGCCCTCTCTGTGGGCACACACACCCTGGAGAAGGTCTATGCTGTACCAATATGCCTTAGACTTTTCATTCATTCCTGCCATTCATCAGCGCAGGGCGCATATGTACAGCACAGGCAGTGCACTGAATGTAGGCAGGCTATTATAGCTAAATGATAAAGTACATGGAAGATATACTATACTGGACTGTAGTATACAGGTTAAATTGCCGTGTTGGCACTTTGCGATAAATAAGTGGGTTTTGGGTTGCAGTTTGGGCACTCGGTCTCTAAAAGGTTCGCCTTCACTGTTATAGGGAATCCAAAATACCAGCAAAGAATCTGACTCTGTAGAGTGGTGGCCAGGGGCGGATTGGCCATAGACCTGACAGGGAAATTTCCCCATGAGCCGATGCCCAGGGGGCCACCTGGGTCCTCCTCGCGGCTGGCTAGTGGAAGTTTTTGGGGATGCCTTTTGTGTTGCCGGTAGTATTTTGTGATGGACTGTGGTATTTGGCTCTGTTGGGGTGGTATAATATGCCACAATATGGTATTGCTGGCTCTTCCTTGCATCAATTTGGACTCGACTACAAAACGGGGCCACTTTTAGTATTTTTTCCAGGGCCACTTTAAGTTTCCAGTCGGCCCCTGGTGGTGGTTATAGCCAGGTGTAGTTTTTAGAAGATGTGACAGGTTTTCTATAGCCTAGTGAGGGGTACTACCAGGGGCGGACTGGGAACTTAAATTGGCCCTCGAAAAATTACTAAAAGTGGCCCCGTTTTGTAGTCGGGTCCAAATTCATGGAAGGCAGAGCCAGCAATACCATATTGTGGCACATTAAACCAACCCAACAGAACTAACTGCCACAGTCCATCACAAAATACTGCCAGTAGCACAAAATACATCCCCAAAAACTTTGACTGGCTGGCCGTGAGGAGGGCCCAGGCGGCCCCCTGGGCATCAGCCCACCAGGAAATATCCCTGTAAGGTCTATGACCAATCCACCCCTGGGTACTACCTTAACGAGAAATTCCATGCTAAACTTTTTTATCAGCATACAAGTATAGGTGGTAATAGCCAACATACTGATGGTATGGACTTACCAGAGTCCGTAGTGTAAGCCTGTCCCGGGATGTGTGTGGTGGTGGTCCACTCACTCATGTATGGTAGATAGGGTGAAGATTTTATTCCATCTGTTATGCTGCTGGATTTTGCTTTTAAAACATAAAGACATAAAATAGTTTAATTTAATGACCTTGGAAGATTGAAGCAGGCGTCCTATCAGGGCAGCCATTGTCCATATGGCCTATTAGGGCTTGCAGATGCGATATGGTACTCCCCTCGATGAGTCAAAACGGAGACTGGTTCTGTAAGAGCAGCTCACTCTCTGGCAGACTCCATGCATCCATGCATTACATGAGCGGCCATTCATTTGCAACTGCTGCAATGTGGCTGGCCACAGGTTCCCCCACTGATGGAGAAACCCAGACGATCAGTTGCCTCGTCACCTGCCAAATGACTGGATGTCTTCTCATAGCTGCACATTTTGAAGACTATGGGGGTCATTATAATAATAATATTTATTTAACAAGACTGGCGTTCTCTATATCGGTCTTCATATCCCTTTGCTCTTCCAAAGGATGCACACCTCATCATAATTGGGTGCATCCTCCAGCAGCCTGTGCACCAGATTTCACTCATTTATGCTACAAAAATGGTGTATATGATGATAAATGCCACTTTTCGGAAAGTAGCAATGGTGGCATAGAAATGGCAATTGTGACCAAATTTAGTAGCAATGGCGTTTAAAAAATTGCAAAGCTGGAGTATATATCTTTTTTATACCAGTGATTTTGCACGTTTTCCCACCTACAAAGAATGGAGAGGTCTGTAATTTTTATCGTAAGTACGCTTCAACTGTGGAAAACAGAATCTAAAAAAAAAATAACAGAAAATCACATTGTATGTTTTTTTAAATAATTTGTATTTTATTGCAGGAACTAAGTATTTGATCACCTATCAACCAGCAAGACTTATGGCTTTCACAGACCTGTTAGTTTTTCTTTAAGAAGCCCTCCTACTCTGCACTCATTACCTGTATTAATTGCACTTGTTTGAACTTGTTACCTGTATAAAAGACACCTGTCCACACACTCAATCAATCACATTCCAACCTCTCCACCATGGCCAAGACCAAAGAGCTGCCTAAGGACACCAGGGACAAAATTGTAGACCTGCATAAGGCTTGGATGGGCTACAAGACAAGAGGCAAGCAGCTTGGTGAGAAGGCAACAACTGTTGGCGCAATTATTACAAAAATGCAAGATGACTGTCAATCTACCTTGGTCTGGGGCTCCATGCAAGATTTCGCCTCGTGGTGTAAGGATGATTCTGAGAAAGGTCAGGAATCAGCCCTGAACTACAGACACTCTGCTGACAATTTAAAGGGGTTCTCCAAGACTAGGAACCTCTTAATATTGCAGGACAGGGTGCAGGGATTAAGACTCATTCATCACCGCACTTTGGTTCCAGTGCTGAGCTCCCTTCTACTCCACATCTAGTCTTCAATAAATGGCCTCTGCAGTGGCAGTGGTCTACTGCCATGCCTGCACACACCTCTTAGGCCACTGATTGGTTAGCAGTGCTGACATGTGTAGACTGAAAACGTCAAGAAGACCACGAATGGAGGCAAAGATTGCTCAGCACTGGAATTGTTGAAGAGGTGACAGGTGAGTCTTTTATTTTTTTTATCCCTTCACCCTGCCTGGCAATATCAAAAGTGGTTCTGGTCTTGGAGAACCCTTTTAAATAACCTTCTGTAATACAGAGGGACAGTTAGTCTATCTTTCATCGGATGACTGCGCATTGCCTGGTGTAAAGACAACACTTTCCAAAATACAAATCATCAAAGCGACACCTGAACTGATAGGTCTGCTGGTAATGCAGGGGGGATTTCAGCTCTGAATTGTTAATGCAGCTTTAGACAGTAATATGTGTTCTTTGGTGGTCATGTTAATGACCAGTATCTTTTCTAGTCAGGTCTATGTTGGTATATTGGTTTTATTAATTGTATAGGAAAGTACTTATCTATACCGTGGGCCCTACTGAAAAAAGTATTTATGTTTTATTGTGTGAGAGCCTGTGGGTGGCATCTTTGGTTGTCTAAAGATAAAGATGACAAAATTCGGCATATTGTTTTTATGCATGATGATGTTTTGACACCTGATGATGCAGAGATGGCTTCCATAAGCCATTTCTCCTCTTACTTTCATAAGGTACAGTTGTCACTTCCTCTGGATTTCTCTTGGTACTTTGCTCAAGATGAGATATCGGTGTGAAGCTCCTCGGAGGATGACTCTCTCCACACACCGGTGAGTCCTGCAGGGTTTTCCATTTGCTGAACTTGTCCATTCCGCTTGACATGAACACCTTTTTGGTCCCTTGCTTGGCAGACAAATGTAAGTTGTGACCATAGAGTGTAAGATAACCCCTCTGGTCGCACATCCAGACCTGGTTCCTTCTGCCCTCACAAGATTCTATCTTCAAGGTATGATAGTTGTGGGATTTCATCACTGTTAGGCACTTGTTACTGAGAACATTGATGATGGAGTTGGTGCCCAGGTCCCAGGTCCAATACTGATGATGGGAATTAACTTTACACTTGGCCAGTGAGACTCTACCAGTGTCTTCAGCGGCATGGATGCACTTCTCCAACTGGATGTTTCTTATCATGAAATTCTGAGCCTTGATGACTGTGGATTAAAAATGTATATGATAAATAAAATGTGTCACATCTCCGTCAAAATCTCATCCACAGTATTTCCTTCATAAAAATTATGATAATTATAAGATAATGGGTTGCATCAAAAGAGGCATAGATGCCCGTGATGAGAACATAGTCCTGCCACTTTACAAATCACTAGTCAGACCACACATGGAGTACTGTGTACAGTTCTGGGCTCCTGTGAACAAGGCAGACATAGCAGAGCTGGAGAGGGTTCAGAGGAGGGCAACTAAAGTAATAACTGGAATGGGTGGACTACAGTACCCAGAAAGATTATCAAAATTAGGGTTATTTACTTTAGAAAAAAGACGACTGAGGGGAGATCTAATAACTATGTATAAATATATCAGGGGTCAGTACAGAGATCTCTCCCATCATCTATTTATCCCCAGGACTGTGACGAGGGGACATCCTCTGCGTCTGGAGGAAAGAAGTTTGTACATAAACATGGAAGAGGATTCTTTACGGTAAGAGCAGTGAGACTATGGAACTCTCTGCCTGAGGAGGTGGTGATGGTAAGTTCACTAAAAGAGTTCAAGATAGGCCTGGATGTATTTCTGGAGGGTAATAATATTACAGGTTATAGTTACTAGAGAGCGGTCGTTGATCCAGGGAGTTATTCTGATTGCCTGATTGGAGTCGGGAAGGAATTTTTTCCCCTAAAGTGTGGAAAATTGGCTTCTACCTCACAGGGTTTTTGCCTTCCTCTGGATCAACTTGTAGGATAACAGGCTGAACTGGATGGACAGATGTCTTTTTTCAGCCTTACAAAGTATATTACTATGTTATTGCCCACATTGACTTCTGCAACTTGTTTCTAACGGACATTACACAGCCATATTTTCACATATTCCAGATTGGATCTGGACATCTAATTTGGGACTGATTTTGCTACTATAATATGATTATCTTATATTTAAAAAAATCAAATGACGCATAGACCAATTTTTTTCATAAATCAGTGGGACATGTATCTTAAACTTTGTAATATATCTTATTAGTTGCCCTCCCTCTGCCTGCAGGCTCTCTGTAAAGAAATCTCTTTAGTCGCCAAAAATACATCTGGTGTAAAACTGTGTATAGTAGACAGCCAAGGGGAGCGAGGGGGATATGGCTACCTATTCTCACTCAGTATTTCATGAAGGCGAGAAATGGGGAGAACCTCTGACTGAGCATACAACAGAGCTTTGAAACGGAGAATGCTTGTACAGAATCCCGCACAGGGAAGAATAAAATGTAAAAAAACTATGCAAGTTACATAGACTTTTCTGAGACATTTCTGGCTGCAGTACATCTAATATAAATCTTCATCTTTCTCTGTGGAGAAATGAACAATAATCTGCAGGATGCTCGCACTGTTACTGCTTTTCTGTCAGACCTTTTCCCCTTTCAGTGTAGCAGGATTGAAATCTGCAGTGTAAGGCTACTTTTACACTTCCGGAAGGCTGTTCCGTCGGGAGAGCAGCCTCACAGATCCTTGTTAACGTTACCCCACCGTGTTGCCGGAGGTCTGGATGCAGCACAACAAATAAGCCGAGAGGCAGCCGGACAAAAACCGCAGCATGCTGTAACTTTTGTCCGGCCGCCTCTCAGCATGTTTGTTGTGCTGCGGCTGGACCTCTCGTCCGCCCCCATTAAAGTGAATGGAGCCGGAGCGGACTTCCGGCAGCACGGTGGGCTAGCATTAGCACTGATCCTGCAGGCTGCTCCATAACATATGAAGGATTTGCTGCAGATTTTAAGAAGGATCCAAGAAGAAACTTTCCATCGCATGTGGACTCAATCCTTTGCCTTTAAGTTCTCCAGGACTATTATTATTATTATTATGTAACACTACTCTATGCCTGTAGTGAGGAGAAGTGTCCTCCCATACAATACAGATTGTATCTTCATAGTCGTCACAATGTTTCTACAGGAACAGCTTACAGGCATTTGGTGACTAATAAGGCTGGACCTTCTTTGTTGATATTTTAATGTGAATATAAAGTATTACATCCGCCCTCTGCTGAATGTTTTATGACATTACAATGCTCCGCCACTGATATTAAAATGTGTTACGATGTTTCAGCATACACAGCTTATAGACAGTTTGGCGACAAAGGCTGAGCCTTTGTTGACAGCACATTTCTCTGAATGTAAAGTATAATATTCACAATGTGGTGCTATAAGAATCCTCTGGCACAGATGTTATAATGCCCTTTTGAATGTTCTGTGGTATTAGACTGCTGTGGCACTGATATTATGTGCCGTTCAATATTAGAATGTTCCGATATTGATATTAGAATGCTCTGCTTAATGTTCTATGATGGTATAATGCTCTGGCACTAATATTTGAATGTTCTTTTGTATTGTTTTGTGATATTAGAATGTCTGTAAAGTGGTGCGGAATATGTCAGCACTATATAAGTGAATAAAATAAATAAATACATTTTTGTGATATTTGAATGTACTGGCACTTACATTACAACTTGCTGCTCAATTTTCTTTGATATCAAAATGTTTTGGAATTGGTATTAAGATGTGCTGTTCAATGTTCTGCAATATAAGAATGCCCTGGCACTGATATTAGGATGTTCCATTGAATTTTCTTAATATATTAGAACACTCTTTCACTTAGAATGTGATATTAGAATGCTCTGTGGTATTAGAATGCTCTGGCACTTTTATTACAATGCGCTGCTCAATGCTCTGTGGTATTAGAATGCTCTGGCATTGCTATTATGTTGTTCTGTTCAATAATCTCTGATACTAAAATGCTCTGGCACTTAAATTGGAATGTGCTTTTCAATGTTCTATGATATTAGAATGCTCTGGCATTGATATTAGGATGTGGTGTTCAAAGATCTGTAATATTGGAATGCTCTAGCACTTATATTAGAATGTGCTGTTGATTGTTTTGTGTTTTTTAGAGTGCTGTGGCACTTACCATAAATTCAAATGTGTTTTTCAATGTTCTATGATATTATACTTCTCCGACACTTATATTACAATGTGCTGTTGAATGTTCCGTGATATTAGACTGCTCCAACATTTATATTACAATGTTCCGTGATATTAGACGGCTCCGACACTTATATTACAATGTGCTGTTGAATGTGCTGTGGTATTAGACTGCTCCGACATTTATATTACAATGTTCTGTGATATTATAGTGCTCCGACATTTATATTACAATGTTCTGTGATATTAGACTGCTCCGACACTTATATTACAATGTTCTTTGATATTAGACTGCTCCGACACATATTACAATGTGCTGTTGAATGTTCTGTGATAGTAGAATTTTGTAATCAAATCCTCCCCTTGTTAAATTCAGTGATAAAATGTTAAAATCGATGTTAATGCCTGTCCTGCTGTTGATTATGGATTGTGATATCAGTGATTTCTAGTTGATATTACAATGTATATAATAGTGTGTGTTATTTCTAGTTGATCTTCCTTGCATTTATGGGAATCCTTTTTACTTCTTTTATTATTAGAAATCATTTTCACAAGCGTGTATTTGTTTACCTATCATCGGCATACATTGTGAGCTGTGTATATACTGCTAGAAACATAAACACTGGCCGCTATAGATAATGGTTGTTACAAGCCCAGAGGGGTGGCCATTGTCTCCCAGTTCACACGATGGGAAGAAACAGTAGACGCCAAACAGGAAATACCTGCCCTGCCTGGTACTTACAGCAAGTTACGTAAAAATGCAAATCATAATATAGAAATGATAGGTTTTTATGCTAATTTTGTTTTATGCTCTATTTATCTGAATTAAAATTATGTAAGGAGTACAAGTGTGCACGCTCAATAGGCCTTATTAAAGGGTTTTTTTTTGGAAGTAAAATATTGATGACCTATTTCAATGTGTACGGTGCGGCGCTTGCAGCAAGGAGGCCACAGTGCTCAGATCTGTCAAACTGCTCATCGGTGGGTGTGACAGGAGAACGACCCAGGACACACGAATATTATATTGCATTCTACACACTGTATGTATTTTGTGGATCCATAAAAAATACGGAAGACTCCATGTAACCTTCATGTTACATCCTTTTTTTTTTTGCAGACCCATTGAAATGAATGGATCGATGTGGAGCAAAAATACAGTCATGTGAATGGGGCCTTATCCTGATGATGGGTACTCCTGGAAATCCACTTTAAGGCCCCATTCACACGTCCGTATTTTGCATCCGCATCCTCTCCGCATCCGCATTTGCGGACAATTATGCGGATAGGATGCGGATCCAGTCATTTCAATGGGGCCGCAAAAGATGCGGACGGCACAAAGTGTGCCGCCCGCATCCGCACTTCCGTTCCGTGGCTCCCAAAAAAAATAGAACATGTCCTATTCTTGTCCGAATACACGGACAAGAAAAGGCATTTCTATTATGTGCGTTCCGCAAGTTGCGGAATGCACATTGCCGGTGTCCGTTTTTTGCGGATCCGCAAAATATGGACGTGTGAATGGGGCCTAAGGCATATGGACATCTTTGAGGGGTAAGTCTCTCACCAGTGTTTTTCAGAAGTCTCATCTGTGTATTGTGGAGGGTATGCTGTGGAATTTTGCATTTTTTTTTATTAAACTGTTCCTTTAAGTGAATGCAATAATAATAATTAAAATGTTTGCTGCATGATTCCAGTTGTTAGTGATATAATTTCTTGCCACATCTTTAACATCAACTTTGAACTCAGTCCAGAACTTTTTCACCTTTTTGTATTAACCCAAAACTTTCTCTCCTTTTTGAAATCTGTCTAAAGTAGTTCCCATCGCCACTGAGTTATTCAATAAAATGTATCTGTATAGCGCCACCTGCTGTTTGTTTTATTTCTTATTTCATTGACCTGCTCACTGAGATGGCCGCACATGCTCAGTTTCATCCTTCAACTGCCTCCTGAATTGTGATAGGGAGCGCTGAGGCACGCCCCCTGAGCGGTGATAGGAAGAGCATGGACACACCCCCTTAGCTGCAGCACAAAAGACACTCCCCTTGAGCTTTCAGCTTGATATAAATCTAGGAGAACAATGAATGGGGAGATCTGTGGATCCATGTGAGGTACAGGGCTGGTTCTAGCTTTGTTAGCAAGAGATTGTCATGTACTATATAAAGCCTGGTTTTTATTTTTGTACATTAGTCATGGAACAACCCTTTAAACAAGTTGATGGCATCAATATATGACATCATATACAGGAAGCACAAATAAATAGGATAACAAATCCTCCAGGCCTAGTGATATAGCAACAGAAAAGTTGTAAATCAAGAGAATTCAACCAGTGATTATTTCTGAGCTGCTGAGCGCAGACAGAGAGGCTTTTATATAGAAAGGACAAGAGCTCTGAAGACATTTGCATAGTGGCGCTCCTCCATGTTAATCATCCTGTAGAATTCCTGCTACTATCCCTGGTTTTCATGTATGGTCAGAGGATACTTGGCCACAAATGAGTCTAGGGGGGAAAATTTTAGTGTTTTCTTTAACACAAGATTAGCAAATATAGTACTACAGTATGTCTATGTTACAGTGGCAGCTGTGAGCCGCCACTGCTCTGATAAACTGACCTCGTGGGCCTGACCTGCCTCCTGCTGCCATCCTCCTTCTGGGCCTGGCTGCCGGACCCATTCTGTCCCTCCATGCAGGATGAGCCCTGTTTGTCAGGAAAACCTCTCCTCCTTGGGCCACTAACTTACTTGACCTATGCCTGTTACTCTTATTGTCTCTGTACTGCCTGCCCTGACCACTGACTCATTGCCGTATTGCACATACTCCGCCAACTCTGACCTTGGCCTGTCCTTGACTACAATTCTGCGTGACCCCTTGGTGCCTAGCACCAGAGTCTCTGACACCCGTGGATCAGCTGTTAACCACACAGATACTACTCCAGGAGGTAGTGGCCTGGTGGCTTCCAGGCAGAGAAGTCCAGATTCTTGTATAGGGGTTTTAGGGTGAAAACCAAGGGACTGCCAGGATAATGTCCTTAGGATTAGCCCAAAGCCAAATCTGTTGGTTAACAGTGATTCCAGAGTCACTGTCGTAACACTATAGAGGGCAGTAGTAATAGTAGTTCTATACTTGTAAAGAATAATAATAGCGTAGTTTTCGCTCCATAAGATCTACTGGACCATAAGACGCACTTGGGATTTAGAGGAAGAAAATAAAAAAATATATATATTTTTCACCAGACATCAGATCAGACCCCCAATCTTCATCAGACCTCATAATCAGACCTCAGATTAGACCCCAATCGGATCTCAGATCAGACTCCCATTGATTATTAGACCTCAGTCCCCATCATGCCTCAGATCAGACCCTCATCCGACCTCATATCATACCTCAGATCAGACCCCATTGATTATTAGACCTCATATCAGACCTCCATTGATTATTATACTTCATATTAGACCTCAAATCAGACCCCCACTCCTCATTATACTTCAGATCAGATCCCCATTACAGCCCCATTTCTCATTAAACTTCAGATCAGACCCCCATCAGACATAAAATAAATAAATGAACTTACCTCTTGCTCCAGGCCGCCATTCGGGAGATCCAGCAGCAACCCCTGTACTCACCACTCCCTGCTTTTCTCAGGCTCCCACTTCACCATGAAATGACGTTGCACAGCATCAGTTCATAGTGTGCACACTACGTCCTGATATTCTACACAGTCAGGACAGTGAAGAGCGGCATGGAGAAGACCAGGGAGCGGTGAGTACTGCCAGCAGTGCGGTATTCACAGTTCCCTGGTCCTACTGTGTAGTAGTGAGCACTTCCATAATGAAAGTGCTTAGTGTTCGCTTCATAAGACACACTGCCATTAACCCCCACTTTTGGGGGAAAAAGTGTGCCTTATGGAGCGAAAATGCGGTATGTTCTTACGGTATGTACACTGGGCACAGTATTATAGTAGTTATATTACTAGGCACCAGGACTGGACTGCCCACTGTACAGTTTACCTATTTTTTTTCCACTATGTTGGAAAAACCTACGGTAGCTAATGTGTTCTCTGCTGTCCCCATATACATAAACTAACAGTGATATAATGTGATATATGTGACATCACATACTGTAGATCACTGTGCTCTCAAGAGCTGACTCCGCTATCTCCCGCAGTCCCATTGAAGTGAGAGTGTTTGCATAGTGCACTCTGATTTATTTCTATTAGACTTCCTAAATTTGCTCGGCCAATTTCGAGACTATCATAGAAATGAATGGATAGGATGCCCCGCATGCGCAGTGCACTTTCCATCACTTTTGGGGCCTTTTCTGGAGATGGGTGATATTGGTGGCATATCCTAGTGATATAGCAACAGATGAGATAACCCCCTTAATCCTAATTTACATGATTATTTTTATTACTTGCAATTTATGTTTGTATTTTTTGTTCATAGGAAGAACTATAATAAATATATATATATATATATATACAGTATGTACTGTACAATATATACAACTGCCCGTTTTCACAGATGGAAATGTGCATTTATCATGACAGACTACAGATTTCCTTTATTTTCTCCTGTGTTTTTTTTCTATTTGTTTCATATTTGAATAGCTCTAGTGGTTTGGTAAGTTGCCATGTATAGCACCTGAGGCTCCCTGTATTACACAAAACTTTCCAGTATGCCGATAAATTCTGTCAAGCGTTTCAGCAGATTTGTATCACTGAGAATCCACGTTACAGGGTGACTCACTTCTGCACATATCTACTAAGAACGTTCTCATAAGGCTCATTTATCAGTGGAATTGTCAGAGAATTTTGTTTTCTTTATTTCTGGGAAAATTCACCTAATTTAAGATAGGTGCCATATAATATGATGCTCTAATAGCCATAGGTTGGCTTAACAGACAGTGTACTAACTCATGGTGCTACCAATGTGAGAACACAATCGATATGAAAGAAGAAAGCAAAGAATATAGAAAAATGTGCATACCTGAACCATAGCAATGCCTCAGGCTATACGGTAAAGCCAAAACTGTAAACTGCCAAAAATAAAAAAAGATGGCAATAGAGGCTGAAACGAAGATTTATCTTCAGCAATGATTTCCACTTTTAATAGCCAGAGATTGGTCTGGAGACCACATATTTTTTTCTAATTGTATTAATTTGTATGTATTTATTTATTTATACATGATAATGCATCTATTGATGAATTAACTAATTACATTATTACTATTAGGGGCCCCCATATAGTTGTCCCCATATATTGATCACTAGTAACAGCACACAGATTACTGACCTCTATAGATAGACAGGCAGAGAAGAAAACATCAGGTGTATGTATGCCTCTAAGCCCCCTTTTGAACCAAGTAATTTCCGTTTCTGTTTTCCTGATTTTATTTTACTTTGTAGTTTTAGGATTTCCTCTACTATTGTATTGTAAAATTACATTTCAGGGATTTTGATAAACAATGATAATTTTTCTATAGAATCCTAGTAAGAAGGCTGAACCAAAGAAAGCATTCATCCTTTGTAGATGAGCTGCACTAGGATATAATGTATTGCACTGTGATGTAAATGTATGCACTAGAAATAACTGTATAGCAAATATCTTTTTCTCCACTGTATTCACTGAGGAAAATAAACTGTCAGATGAAATGCAGAATATAAAAGTAAATTCCCCATTAAAAGTGCCCTGTCTGACCCAGGAAGAAGTAGAGCGGCGTCTTAAAAAGATTAAAATAGACAAATCGCCAGGACCGGATGGCATACACCCCTGTATCCTAAGAGAATTAAGTAATGTCATCGCCAGACCCTTATTTCTGATATTTAAGGACTCTATACCGACAGGGAGTGTTCCACAGGATTGGCGCATAGCAAATGTGGTGCCAATATTCAAAAAAGGTCCAAAAACAGAGCCTGGAAGCCTTAACATCTGTCGTGGGTAAACTGTTTGAGGGTTTTCTAAGAGATTCTATCTTGGAGTTTCTCAATAAAAAGAAGCAAATAACTCCATATCAGCATGGCTTCATGAGGGATCGGTCATGTCAAACCAATTTAATCAGTTTCTATGAGGAGGTAAGTTCTAGACTGGACCGCGGCGAATCAATGGATGTCGTATATCTGGACTTCTCCAAAGCATTTGACACTGTACTACATAAAAGGTTAGTACATAAAATGAGAATGCTTGGCCTGGGAGAAAATGTCTGTATGTGGGTAAGTAACTGGCTTAGTGATAGAAAACAGAGGGTGGTTATTAACGGTACATACTCAGATTGGATCACTGTCACTAGTGGGTACCACAGGGGTCTGTATTGGGTCCTATTCTCTTCAATATATTTATTAATGATCTTGTAGAAGGCTTGCACAGTAAAATATTAATTTTTCAGATGACACTAAACTGTGTAAAGTAATTAACACAGAAGAGGACAGTACACTGCTACAGATGGATCTGGATAGACTGGAGGCTTGGGCAGAAAAGTGGCAGATGAGGTTTAACACTGACAAATGTAAAGTTACTTAATTATGATGTCGGATTGGCCCCTTTTAATTATGTTAATTAACACAGAAGAGGACAGTACACTGCTACAGCAGGATCTGGATAGACTGGAGGCTTGGGCAGAGAAGTGGCAGATGAGGTTTAACACTGACAAATGTAAGGTTATGCATATGGGAAGGAATAATGCAAGTCACCAGTACATACTAAATGGTAAAATATTAGGTAACTCTGACATGGAAAAGGACCTAGGAATTTTAGTGAACAGCAAACTAAGCTGTAGAAACCAGTGTCAGACAGCTGCTGCCAAGGCCAATAAGATAATGGGTTGCATCAAAAGAGGCATAGATGCCCGTGATGAGAACATAGTCCTGCCACTTTACAGATCACTAGTCAGACCACACATGGAGTACTGTCTACAGTTCTAGGCTCCTGTGAACAAGGCAGACATAGCAGAGCTTGAGAGGTTTCAGAGGAGGGCAACTAAAGTAATAACTGGAATGGGTGGACTACAGTACCCAGAAAGATTATCAAAATTAGGGTTATTCACTTTAGAAAAAAGATGACTGAGGGGAGATCTAATAACTATGTATAAATATATCAGGGGTCAGTACAGAGATCTCTCCCATCATCTATTTGTCCCCAGGACTGTGACTGTGACAAGGGGACATCCTCTATGTCTGGAGGAAAGAAGGTTTGTACACAAACATAGAAGAGGATTCTTTACGGTAAGAGCAGTGAGACTATGGAACTCTCTGCCTGAGGAGGTGGTGATGGTAAGTTCACTAAAAGAGTTCAAGAGGGGCCTGGATGTATTTCTGGAGGATAATAATATTACAGGTTATAGTTACTAGAGAGGGGTCGTTGATCCAGGGAGTAATTCTGATTGCCTGATTGGAGTAGGAAAGGAATTTTTTTCCCTAAAGTGGGGAAAATTGGCTTCTACCTCACAGGGGTTTTTTGCCTTCCTCTGGATCAACTTGTAGGAAAACAGGCCGAACTGGATGGACAGATGTCTTTTTTCGGCCTTATAAACTATGTTACTATAGTAGGAAACACTGAGGTTATGCTGCCATCTGCTGATAAGTTGTATTATTACTGTTGGATAATATATGTGGGTGTAAAGACCTTTCGGGTCACTAAATTAATTTGCGTAAGGTCCGTAGAGGGGTTATGCAGGGTGTTTATATTCATGACCTATCCATAGGATACGTAATCAGTATCAGTTTGAGAGGGTCCAATACCCGACACCCCACTGATCAGCTTTTTGAAGAGCAGGTGGCACTCGTGCCAACACTGTTTCCTCTTCAAGAGCACGCTGCACATCATCTCATTTTCACTATGCTGATTGCACTATGCCGCCGCTGCTAGTAAGATGACACACAGTATAATTTTTAAGAGGAAGCAGCATTCGCACCTCTTCTTCAAACAGCTGATTATCAGGGGTGCCGGGAGTCAGATCAACTCTGATTAGTATAATCCCCCCACACAATCTCTTTAATTATATAGTGAGAGCACATGGAAGAGAGATTATAACTAGCAGTTCTCTGCAGACCTTATGGTCAATGAACAAATGGAAGAGATATAACAAAGCCAGCATTAATTCTACGAGAAACTAACTAGCTATTTGAGGTGCTAGGTACTGATAATAAGGGCAGGGCCGCCATCAGGGGGGTACAGCAGAACCTGCTGTGGGGGGCCCGGGCACAGGGCCGGCGTCAGCACCCGGCAAACCCGGGCATGTGCCGGGGCCCTGAGCTCCTCGGCAGTGGCGTAGCTATAGGGGTCGCAGCTGCGACCGGGCTCCTAAGCTAGGGGGGCCCCCGAGGGCGCCACTTGCAGGGCCGCACCGCCAATTAGGCAAGGTGCGGTGCGGCTCTGCAGAGGGAGATGAGCGCTTCCATTGTGGAAGCGCTCATCTCCCTAGTCATCTGTATCGCCGTCCATCTCCCTATTCATCTGCATCGCATCGCTGCCAGCCTGATGGAGGTAAGTATAAGGGTTTTGTTTTTTTTTTATTGCTGAAATTGCGGACCGGAGCTTTATTGGGGGCACTTTTACGGGCACATGGGGGCACTGGGGGCATTTTTACTGGCACATTGGGGGCACTGGGGTATTTTACTGGCACATGGGGGCACTGGGGGTATTTTTACTGGCACATGGGGGCACTGGGGGCATTTTCACTGGCACATGGGGGCGCTGGGGGCATTTTCACTGGCACATGGGGGCACTGGGGGCATTTTCACTGGCACATGGGGGCACTGGGGGCATTTTCACTGGCACATGGGGGCACTGGGGGCATTTGTACTGGCACTGGGGGCATTTTTAATGGCACATGGGGGCACTGGGGGCATTTTTACTGGCACATGGGGGCACTGGGGGTATTTTTTACTGGCACATGGGGGCACTGGGGGTATTTTTACTGGCACATGGGGGCACTGGGGGTATTTTTACTGGCACATGGGGCACTGGGGTATTTTTACTGGCACATGGGGGCACTGGGGACATTTGTACTGGCACATGGAGCACTGGGGACATTTGTACTGGCACTGGGGGTATTTTTACTAGCACATGGGGGCACTGGGGGTATTTTTACTGGCACATGGGGGCACTGGGGGTATTTTTACTGGCACATGGGGGCACTGGGGTATTTTTACTGGCACATGGGGCACTGGGGGTATTTTTACTGGCACATGGGGGCACTGGGGGTATTTTTACTGGCACATGGGGCACTGGGGACATTTTTACTGGCACATGGGAGCACTGGGGACATTTTTACTGGCACATGGGAGCACTGGGGACATTTGTACTGGCACTTGGGGGCACTGGGGGTATTTTTACTGGCACATGGGGGCACTGGGGGTATTTTTACTGGCACATGGGGCACTGGGGTATTTTTACTGGCACATGGGGGCACTGGGGGTATTTTTACTGGCACATGGGGGCACTGGGGGTATTTTTACTGGCACATGGGGGCCACTGGGGGTATTTTTACTGGCACATGGGGGCACTGGGGGTATTTTTACTGGCACATGGGGGCACTGGGGTATTTTTACTGGCACATGGGGCACTGGGGGTATTTTTTACTGGCACATGGGGGCACTGGGCGCATTTTTACTGGCACATGGGGGCACTGGGCGCATTTTTACTGGCACATGGGGCACTGGGCGCATTTTTACTGGCACATGGGGCACTGGGCGCATTTTTACTGCACATGGGGCACTGGGCACATTTTTACTGGCACATGGGGCACTGGGCGCATTTTACTGGCACATGGGGCACTGGGGGCATTTTTACTGGCACATGGGGCACTGGGGGCATTTTTACTGGACACTGGGGGCATTTTTACTGGCACTGGGGGGCATTTTTACTGGCACTGGGGCATTTTTACTGGCACTGGGGGCAATTCTTAATGGCACTGGGGGCAATTCTTAATGGCACTGGGGGGCATTTCATAATGGCACATGGGGGCACTGGGGGAATTCTTACTGGCACATGGGGGCACTGGGGGCATTTCTTACTGGCACATAATTTGGGGGGCATTTCTTACTGGAAAATAATTTGGGGGGCATCTATGGGGGTGGGACACTTTACTGGCACATGATTTTGGGGGGGAATCAATGGGGGGAACTTATGGTGCATTATTGGGGCGTTTCTTACTGGCACATAATTTGGGGGGCATCTATGGGTGGGGACTACTGGCACATTATTGGGGTGAAATTTTGGGGCACTTCTGGCACATTATTGGGGGTAGTAAACTAGTAAATTTAGTAGTAAACTAAGATTTTTTTCTGTCAAACTGCAGAGATGAGAAATGGCTGAAAAATGGCGTCTGGTCTGAAAGGAGAAGATGAGGAAAGAGAAGATCTACATCCGAGGAGACGTCACTGGATGTAAGAGGTATGAGGAGCTGTATTATACTGGATGTAAGAGGTATGGGCGCTGTATTATACTGGATGTAAGAGGTATGGGGCGCTGTATTATACTGGATGTAAGAGGTATGGGGCGCTGTATTATACTGGATGTAAGAGGTATGGGGCGCTGTATTATACTGGATGTAAGAGGTATGGGCGCTGTATTATACTGGATGTAAGAGGTATGGGGCGCTGTATTATACTGGATGTAAGAGGTATGGGGCGCTGTATTATACTGGATGTAAGAGGTATGGGGCGCTGTATTATACTGGATGTAAGAGGTATGGGGCGCTGTATTATACTGGATGTAAGAGGTATGAGGCGCTGTATTATACTGGATGTAAGAGGTATGGGGCGCTGTATTATACTGGATGTAAGAGGTATGAGGCGCTGTATTATACTGGATGTAAGAGGTATGGGGCGCTGTATTATACTGGATGTAAGAGGTATGGGGCGCTGTATTCTCCTGGATTTAAGAGGTATGGGGCGCTGTATTATACTGGATGTAAGAGGTATGGGGTGCTGTATTATACTGGATGTAAGAGGTATGGGGCACTGTATTATACTGGGTGTAAGAGGTATGAGGCGCTGTATTATACTGGATGTAAGAGGTATGGGGCGCTGGATTAGGCTACATTCACACAAACATTGTGTTTTGCAGTCTGCAAATTGCGGATCCGCAAAAAAAGATGATGTTCCGTATGGCATCCGTTTTTTTTTTTTTTGCAGATCCACTGTAACAATGCCTATCCTTGTCCGCAAAACGGACAAAAATAGGAATGGACATACAGATGCGGACAGCACACAGTGCTCATTGAAGTGAATGAGTCCGCATCTGAGCCGCAAAATATGCAGATCGGAGGCTGCAAAAACAACGTGTGAATGTAGGGGGGGGGGCCCCAAGCTGAACTCTTGCACCAGGGCCCATGAGCCTTTAGCTACGCCCCTGCTCCTCGGGGGGCCCACTCAGCTTTTGCTGCTCCCTCCCGAGTCCCGTCCCGTCCCACTGAGCCGCTTTAATGCCGGCTCCGAGTTCTCACTCACCCCACTGCCCTTTAACAGTGCCCAGCCACAGTCTTCTCCGCGGCTCAGCGGGTGCCGCCTACCTCCTTGCTACGCTTCAGCTGTCTCCTCCTTCCCACCGTCACCAGCAGAGGAGGAGACAGCTGAAGCGCAAGAGAGAGATGAAGACTGAGGCGGCGCCATCTTAGTGGCAGGTGCAGCGACAGCAGCCCAGCAACGCGGTGCAGTAAGTAACTTGCCCCAGCCAGCCCAGTCTGAAGGGTCATTTTGCTTGTATTTTCATCTCCAGCTCTGGGTCATTATTGAATAAGGTCATCTTCTGTACTTCTGCATTGCAACCTGGGGGATGTAGGTCTGATGGGGGCACAAGACGCCAACCTGAGGTCTAATGGGGGAGGGGGGGGGGGGACGCCGACCTGAGGTCTGATGGGGGCACGAGACGCCGACCTGAGGTCTGATGGGGGCACGGGGGGCGGGGGGGGGGGGGTGCGAAATTTGCCTGTAGGGGGCCCCGAAATTCCTGATGGCAGCCCTGAATAAGGGTACAACACCTCAGGGACTAGCTAGGACATTTGTAGCAGAATATTGCAGGAGAATTGAGGCTGGAGCTGAGGAGTAGAATACATCGACTAGTCCATGCATCCTGGAAGCAGCCATGGCCTGTGTAAGAGACATGCCTGTAACCAAGACCAGGCAGCCTACAGCCTGTAAGAAACTCTATATAAGTGCAATACTGTCTGTCATATGGGTGGGCTTACCCCGACTGATGAGACTGAGCACTGTGGTTGTGAGGATGGAGATATTGCAACCTGCGAGTGTCTGTCAGAGACTGTGCAGATTTTGTGGTACTGCCATATTGAGATAACCATGGGGAGAACTGCATACCTCCCAACTGTAGAAAAGCACAGAGGAATAATATGTGAAGTGCACATAGCCATTCCTCTACCTCATCCAAAACATAAATATACACCCCCTTAATGCCCTCATATAGTAATTATGACCCCTTTGTGCCACCACATTGTAGTTGTGCCCCCTTCACAGTAGTTATGCCCAGATATCTGCCCCTTTCACAGTAGTTATCCCCAGGTATGTGCTCCATGCATAGCAGTTATGACCAGCTGTCTGCCCTTCTCACGATAGTTCTGCCCAGATATGTACCGCCTTCATAGGAATACTCACCTAGTTCCTGCGATGATCTGCGCTCCCCAGAGGCAGCAACATGATACTGTCACACATCGTGCTTGCTTTGTAGCAGAGGCTGATTCCTGGCCTGCACCGCTCTTCCTGCATAGTCCAGCAGTGTGGAGCACCAGCAGCTGAGCTGGCTGATGAAGCGGAGAGAAGACAACTCCCTGCTTCACCATTACAGGCAACTGTCTCTGCGTCCTAAGGACACAGAGACAGCTGAGAGTGGAAAATACCTCAGCAATTCCCGGGCCAAGAGGCAGCCATCTTCATTGTTGCTACCCTGAGGAGACCAGAGGCAGACTATCAACGCCCAGGGAGCTGGGTGCAACGCAAGCCAAAGGAGACTGAGTTGTTGCCTCTTAAAGGGACAGTGTTATATTTGACTGTGTGCCTAATTAACCTATTGCCTATTGTATCCGCTTACCCTGCTGCCTGTCCAAAGACTATTGTAATCATTAAGCTTGTGGCCCCACGTAAGTCATATAATGTTTCACTTTGATTAAACTATTACTGTGTCCACCTGATTCCTAGAATATATCACTCAGGGCCAAAATGGTCCCTACTGTTAGGTCTGACCGTACATCCTGTTACAATGACAGTGAATAAGAGCATCCTTTACTAAAACCCAGTCTGACCTAACACTTTTCACGGCTGAGGGTTTGCTACTCTTGTATCCAGTCTAGACAATCTCAGCTGGCTCTTGTTAACTAATGAAGACTGCACTGTTTAGTTGGTCTGCATTGTTAATGGTCGTGTGGCTCCTTCAATACTGAGCAGTTCTTAAAGGGAACCTGTCACCCCGATTTTGGACCATTAGTAATACATGAGTAGTACCACAGATAAGGAGTACTACTGCCCCCCGTTCCCCTGTTGTCAGCGCTCAGAGCTGCATTGAAATGCATTGTCAGGAGTGTCATGCATGTGCATGAGTCCTCTCCATTATGTTAGTCCTGACTGTGTATTTCAGTGCAGCTCTCAAGGCTGAAGGGGGTAGAAAAAAGAAATTTGAACTCCATTTCTGCAGTACTACTCACGTATTGCTGTAGATAATGATCCAAAATCAGGGTGACAGGTTCCCTTTAAAAGTTCACAGTAAGAGAGTTTAGATTGTCACATCCAAAATCACAGGGGCACATCCATAAAGCGATCATGCAGACAGCAAACAATCAGTATATGGCAGCACACAGTTATGCATGTGAACAATGGAAATAGTGGTTAATCTGAATTTCATCATTACTATACTAACTATAGATGAAAAATGGAAGCTGTTCGTGCACATTTTTGATCAAAATTGGGTTTGGGCCCATCTACCAATGTCACGATGATGTCTGCAGATGGGTACTTAACACTCACAGAACTGCCTTTCCTGGCCTTAAGGCCTCATGCACACGGCTCAATGCATCACGGATGCGGACCCATTCACTTGAATGGGTCCGCAAACCGGAAGGTGCGGTACAGAATGGAGGCACGGAACCCCATAGAAGCACCACGGAACAGCCGAGCAACGGCCATGTGCATGAGGCCTTACACTGTAGACCAACTTACCACGTGCCAGCTTTGGCCCTTCTGCTGTCCGGTATTCAACCACAGTGCAGTCGCATCACAACACACCCGCACCATGTGGTTGTGCCCTATGAGCAGCATAGTTCAATGGCAAATAGACTGCAGTATTTTATATGTACCGCAATTACGTTTCTTATATAAGTAGTTTAGGTACTATCACAGACACAGGAATTCATGGTTCACATGCGGCAGATTTGTTGTGGTAATTTCTGCAAGTTAGTATTTTGCAGAATAATTTCTGCTAGCCCTGTACACATGAATGCATGGTTATATTGTTTTTTTGGGTTTCTTTTGTGGCATGGTTTGAATTTCAGCATATTTTACCATAATTCTACTATTATATTGTTATAGGAATAATAATACACACAGTACTACTAATAATAATGATAATAGAATAATACTAATAACATTAACAACAGTATGAGAATATTATTGTATAATTTTACAATAGCAATAATAATATAATTCAATAAAAATATAGTGTACTAACACTATAATAGTAGTAATAAAACAATTGTATCATAACTGGATATTTATAACAAATATGTATATATACACATAATAACAATACAATCATTACCATCACACTGTTATATTATACTATTATTATTATATTGTTATAATATTATTATATTATTACTACTACTACTATATTGTTATCTTTAATGTGTTATAATGTTTGTGATTCTTCTTCTTATTATTATTATTATTACTGTTATATTGTTATAATTTTGTGATTATTATTATAAAACAATACTTTTTACTTACCCTGTGGGAAGATGCAGAGAGACGCCAGCAGCCACAGACTGAGAATCCCCATTATCCCCCTTATATCAGAGTAAACTGTATCACTGTCTCTTGGAGCAGAATTCTGTGTGCTGTGAAATCCTCCAGGCTGCAGAGAGTTAGAGCTTTTCAGTGTCAGGGTGGAGTGTCCATTACTGTAAGGGAAGGGGGTCTGCACAATGACGGGAAATCAGGCCTCAGCACATGGAAAAGAAAAACTTAGAAGGAGTTCTCTTTTGTCAGGCGCAGCAGCCGGCGGTTGAGGGGAGAATGTTAATCAGGGAGACTGGACTCAGTTATCCCCTTCTGGTCCTGCCCCCCCATAACATCAATCAGACTACATTTAACATAAATAAAGCTAATATCTATCCAAATTCATTGTCCGTAAGTGACGCCTTAACCCTTTGGTGACCAGGCTGTTTTGGACCTTACTGACCAAGCAATTTTTTAGCATTTTCTCATCATCACATTCCAAGAGCTACTGTATAACATTTTTATTTTTCCATCGATGTAGCAGTATGAGGGCTTGTTGTTTGCAGGCCCAATTGCAGTCTTTATGGCTCTTGCACACAACCGATGGATGTTTTGCAGTCCCCAATTTGCGGATCCTCAAAACATGGATACCAACCGCGTGTATTCTAAATTTCGCAGAATGGAAAGGCTGGCCCCTAATAGAACCGTCATATCTTTGTCCATTATGCGGACAATAATACAAAATGTTCTATTTTTTTGCGGAATGGCCTTGCGGACATAAGAAAACACAATATGCACACAAAGTCATTTCCATTTTTTTCGGCCCCTTTGAAGTGAATGGTTCCGCATACAGGCAGCAAAAAATACGGAACAGACACGTAAAAAAAAATACGTTTGTGTGCATAAGCCTTTAATTACATTATTATTAATGGCACACACGCAGATTGAGTCACTGTCACTAGTGGGGTACCACAGGGGTCAGTATTGGGCACTATTCTCTTCAATATATTTATTAATGATCTTGTAGAAGGCTTGCACAGTAAAAAATTTTTCCCTAAAGTGGGGAAAATTGGCTTCTACCTCACAGGGTTTTTTGCCTTCCTCTGGATCAACTTGCAGGATAACAGGCCGAACTGGATGGACAGATGTCTTTTTTCGGCCTTATAAACTATGTTACTATGTTACACTATTTTTGGGCGACACATAACTTCACGATTAAGTTTTTTTAAAGGGGTTGTTTCACCTCAGCTAATGGCATTTATCATGTAGTTAATACAAGGCACTTACTAATGTATTGTGATTGTCCATATTGTCTCCGCCTAGCATAGTGCTGTGAAGTCCAATACGTCAACGGCTTGCAACAAACAGACCTTGCCCTGCGCAATGCAGCACAAGGCAAGGAGAGCATCAGAGCAAGGAAATGCTCTGATGCTCCACTTGTACAAGTTCAGCTGTGAACCCGGACAACCCCTTTAACAGGGCCCACAACTTCACATGCATACCTTGTGATGTCACAATACAGAATAATAAACATTGTGATGTCACAGTACAGGATAATATACCTTGCGATGTCACAATACAGAATAATAAACATTGTGATGTCACAGTACAGTGAGAATATACTTTGTGATGTCACACTATAGAATAATAAACATTGTGATGTCACAGTACAGAATAATATACCTTGTGATGTCACAGTACAGAATAATAAACATTGTGATGTCACAGTACAAGGATAATATATCTTGTGATGTCACACTACAGAATAATAAACATTTGGATGTCACACTACAGAATAATAAACATTGTGATGTCACAGTACAGGATAATATACCTTGTGATGTCACACTACAGAATAATAAACTTTCGGATATCACAGTACAGGATAATATATCTTGCAATGTCTGTAGTGTGACATCACAAAGTATTTTATCCTTGTACTGTGACATCACAATGTTTATTATTCTGTAGTGTGACATCCAAATGTTTATTATTCTGTAGTGTGACATCACAATGCCTTGGAATAATGTGGAATAATGCACAGTACCGAATAATAAACATTGCGATGTCACAGTACAGGATAATATACCTTGTAATGTCAGAGTAAAGAATAATAAACATTGTAATGTCACAGTACTGGATAATATATCTTGTGATGTCACGTTACAGAATAATAAACATTGTGATGTCACAGAACAGGATAATATACCTTGTGATGTCACACTACAGAATAATAAACATTGTGATGTCACAGTACAGGATAATATATCTTGCGATGTCACACTACAGAATAATAAACATTGTGATATCACAGTACAGGATAATATACCTTGTAATGTCGGACTACCGAATAATAAACAGACGACCAAAATGAACACATTTAGGGAGATTTACTTATAAAAAACAGAGGAATTATTGAGCAATTTGCAACAAAAACTTGACCGCGTACAGCGTCAGGACGTAGTGCGCGCACTCTGACCTAATGCTGCACGCAGCCAGGTGACAGTGCAGCGTGGACAGAGAAGACGGAGGAGCGCCGGAGCGGAGCCGCGGCGCAGGAGAGGTAAGAGAGTTTTTTATTTTATTCTGATGGGGCAGAGTGGGCTGATCTGAGGTCTGATGGGGGCACAATGGGCTGATCTGAGGTCTGATGGGGGCACAATGGGCTGATCTGAGGTCTGATGGGGCACAATGGGCTGATCTGAGGTCTGATGGGGCACAATGGGCTGATCTGAGGTCTGATGGGGCACAGTGGGCTGATCTGAGATCTGATGGGGGACAGTGGGCTGATCTGAGGTCTGATGGGGCACAATGGGCTGATCTGAAGTCTGATGGGGCACAGTGGGCTGATCTGAGATCTGATGGTGGCACAGTGGGCTGTTCTGAGGTCTGATGGGGGCACAGTGGGCTAATCTGACGTCTGATGGGGCACAGTGGGCTGATCTGAGGTCTGATGGGCACAATGGGCTGATCTGAGGTCTGATGGGGGCACAGTGTGCTGATCTGAGGTCTGATGGGGCACAGTGGGCTGATCTGAGGTCTGATGGGGCACAATGGGCTAAACTGAAGTCTGATGGGGCACAGTGGGCTGATCTGAGGTCTGATGGGGGCACAATGGGCTGATCTAAAGTCTGATGGGGGCACAGTGGGCTGATCTGAGATCTGATGGTGGCACAGTGGGCTATTCTAAGGTCTGATGGGGCACAATGGGCTGATCTTAGGTCTGATGGGGCACAGTGGGCTAATCTCAGGTTTCATGGGGCACAATAGGCTGATCTAAGGTCTGATGGGGCACAGTGGGCTGATCTGAGGTCTGATGGGGTCACAATGGGCTGATCTGAAGTCTGATGGGGGCACAATGTTGTTGTTTTTTTACTTTAAAATAAGATATGTACAGTGTGCATAGGGATTTGCTCATAGTTTTTTTTATAGTCCGGCCCTCCAACGGTCTAGACTAATGTATGAATAGCTTTGCACCAGAAAAATGTGTAGTGCTATTAGCTGTTTTGTTGGTGGGGTATGATTTGTGACAAATTTAAAAAGTAATTGTGACATTTTTATGTGTTTTATGCCGTGCTCAGTATTTATTTTGTATTTAAAAAGGGTCAAGGATTTTTTCCAGATTTATAACTTCACACATTTCAAAAAGTTTTTTAAAAAAGTGACAAGTTACTCCAGTTCCTTGCTGCTCTAATGGCCTGGACTGACAGAAGCGCCGATCCAGGGCATTTAACCCCTACATGCCGTGGGCCATAGCACCTGCGTCATGTAAGCGGTTACAGAGGAAGCGGACTCCCTCTTTCTCCTATTGGCACTCCAGAAATTAGATTGTGGGGTGCCGATCTCTGAGCAAGCAGGCCAAGGCCTAATGAAGACCCCTGCCTCCAGTGTGCCCCTACATGCTGTGCTGCTCTGGCGCAGCCTGCTGGTGAATGTCAGTATAGCACTGACATGAATAGTGCAATGTATTTTAAAAGCGATCAAAAGATCACCTATCATAGTCCCCTTCTGGGACTATCAAATAATTTAAAAAGTTTGAAAAAAATACACATTTTTTTCAATGGAAAAAATTACAAAAATAAAATCTCCACATATTTGGTATTGCCACATCCGGAACAACCAGCACTACACAATTATGATGTAACTTATCCCATCTGGTGGACACCGATGAACACATAACCTAAAATGATACCAATGAAATGTTAAAAAAAATGTATTTAGTATCTCTGTAGTCGTACTAACCCAGAGAATATGCCGAAAAACGAACACAACAAAACTTATAACACAAAAGCTCATTGGCAGTATTGCTATTTCCGGCAAGAAAGAGTTAATAAAAGTTAATCAGTAAGTTATATGTTCCCCAAAAATAGCACCATTAAAAACTACAACTTGTACTAAAAAAACAACCCCCCATACGACTATATAGACAGAAAAAAAAAAGTTATACCTCTTGGAAGGTGACGAAAAAATGAAAAAAAAATCACTGGTCTTTAGGTAAAGATCAGCTAGGTCATCATTATCACATCAGCGGGGGTCCGAGTCCCGGCGTCCCCGCCAATCAGTCGTTTCAAGGAGTCGCCGCGCACCCTGGAGCTTTGGTAAGCGCAGCCAGCTCCTGGCAGCTTTCCAATCACAGTGCCGTACATCATATAGCGGCTTACTTGATATTGCAGCTCAGTACTGTTTACTTCAACGGGGCTGAGTTGCAACTAGGTCATGTGACTGAGGTACGGTGACATCACTAGGCTCTTCTAACAGCTGATCTGCGGGGGTCCTGGTGGCGGATCCTTTCCAATCTGATATTGATGACCTATCCAAAGAATAGGTCATCAATATAAATTACCAGATAACCCCTTTAAGGCCCAAAACAGGTTGGTCACTAAGGGGTTAAAAAAAAGTGCTACAAGTTTTTCTACACTTTTTTAAATAGTTGGAGTTGATGAATATGAAATGCTGATCTTGGTAAATTCCCCCCAGTCCCTCCTCTCCACAAGCACACGAAGACAGTATCGGTATCTGTACACTTATGTAACATTTACTGGCAACACACAGACCTCAGTGAACCTGATCCCACTGCGAATCTTCAAAGTTCAGTCCTCAAAAACAATACTTCATTAGAATTGTCTGAACACTTGGGAGTAGTCCAGACAGGAAACTTCATTATTTTGTCAGGAAAACATAGAATTGAAATAAACCAGATTATTCCTCTGAAGTTACATCTTACCATTTATGAATCTGTGCCAATATTCACCTCATCTGCAATAGTAAAAAAAACACTCAGGAAAAGGGTCAGTAGTTATATTATTGTACATAGGAGCAGTATTATAGTAGTTATATTCTTATACATAGGAGCAGTATTATAGTAGTTATATTATTGTACATAGGAGCAGTATTATAGTAGTTATATTATTGTACATAGGAGCAGTATTATAGTAGTTATATTCTTATACATAGGAGCAGTATTATAGTAGTTATATTCTTGTACATAGGATCAGTAGTATAGTAATTATATTCTTTTACATAGGAGCAGTATTATAGTAGTTATATTCTTATACATAGAAGTGCAATATTATAGTAGTTATATTCTTGTACACAGGAGGTAGTAGTATAGTAGTTATATTCTTGTATATAGAAGGCAGTATTATAGTAGTTATATTCTTGTATATAGGAGGCAGTATTATAGTAGTTATATTCTTGTACACAGGAGGTAGTATTATAGTAGTTTTATTCTTGTATATAGGAGCAGTATTATAGTAGTTATATTCTTGTACATAGGATCAGTAGTATAGTAATTATATTCTTTTACATAGGAGCAGTATTATAGTAGTTATATTATTGTACATAGGAGGCAGTATTATAGCAGTTATATTCTTGTACATAGGAGCAGTATTATAGTAGTTATATTCTTGTACATAGGAGCAGTATTATAGTAGTTACATTCTTGTACATAGGATCAGTAGTATAGTAATTATATTCTTTTACATAGGAGCAGTATTATAGTAGTTATATTCTTGTACATAGGAGCAGTATTATAGTAGTTATATTCTTGTACATAGGAGGCAGTATTATAGTAGTTTTATTTTTGTACATAGGAGCAGTATTATAGTAGTTATATTCTTGTACATAGGAGCAGTATTATAGTAGTTATATTCTTGTATATAGGAGCAGTATTATAGTAGTTATATTACTGTACATAGGAGCAGTATTATAGTAGTTATATTCTTGTACATAGGAGCAGTATTATAGTAGTTATATTCTTGTACATAGGAGGCAGTATTATAGTAGTTATATTCTTGTACATAGGAGCAGTATTATAGTAGTTATATTCTTGTACATAGGAGGCAGTATTATAGTAGTTATATTCTTGTACATAGGAGCAGTATTATAGTAGTTATATTCTTGTACATAGGAGCAGTATTATAGTAGTTATATTCTTGTACATAGGAGGCAGTATTATAGTAGTTATATTCTTGTACATAGGGGCAGTATTATAGTAGTTATATTCTTGTACGTAGGGGCAGTATTATAGTAGTTATATTCTTGTAAATAGGAGGCAGTATTATAGTAGTTATATTCTTGTACATAGGGGCAGTATTATAGTAGTTATATTCTTGTACATAGGAGGCAGTATTATAGTAGTTATATTATTGTACATAGGAGGCAGTATTATAGTAGTTATATTCTTGTACATAGGAGCAGTATTATAGTAGTTATATTCTTGTACATAGGAGGCAGTATTATAGTAGCTATATTCTTGTACATAGGAGGCAGTATTATAGTAGTTATATTCTTGTACATAGGAGGCAGTATTATAGTAGTTATATTCTTGTACATAGGAGGCAGTATTATAGTAGTTATATTCTTGTACATAGGAGGCAGTATTATACTAGTTATATTCTTGTACATAGGAGCAGTATTATAGTAGTTATATTCTTGTACATATGAGCAGTATTATAGTAGTTATATTCTTATACATAGGAGGCAGTATTATAGTATTTATAGTCTTGTCGGAGAACCCATTTAAGCCACCTGCACATGTTGAGGAATACTCACACACACTTTTCTGTGTGAATTCTTGTGCAGAAGAACCGCAGTGTAGTACAGTACCAGCAAAGTGTATGAGATTAGACAAATGTCATGTACACTTTGCTTTTTCGTCCATGCAGATTTAGAAATCTGCAGCATGTCAATTGGGTTTGCGGTTTTAGCTGTAGATTTCACCCTTTTCAATGGAAGGGTGAGATCTGCAGCAAAACTTCATCAAATCCACACCAAAAACTACAAATAACACATGAGAATTGTGGTGCAGTTTTGGTTTACCTGCACTGTAAGGTGTAATGAGAATACGGAATGTTGTATTATGTAATTTGGTAACATTTGGTATTCACTGGTAGAAAATTAATATTAGTACATTGACTTAATGACAATGACATGTGACAACATTCTGATGAATGGTCCGGTGGCGCCGGGGCTGAATACTGTGTCTCGGGCACATAGTATTCCTGTTCTGTATCGTGTACTGTTTGATTGCTTTTTCTGATAATTGTTTTTTATCTTGTATATGACTCCACCTCTATTTACTTTCTATCAGTATAAGGAACTTGGGCCAATGTTCATAAGAAGACTTAGCGGTTTGTCTGGTAAACATTTGGTCAGTATATTAAGTAGCCTTGGTGATGACAGAGGCTTAAGCTTCATGGAGGTGTGATCTGAAATGCAACATGTGATTTTCTATTATTTAAAGAGCACCTGTCACTAGGATCAACCCTATTAAACTATGCATGCTACCTGCTAGGGTTGTTTCTGCAGATTAGAATCTGTTGCAGCATTCCAAGGAAAACAGAGTTTATTTCCATATGCAAATTAGGGCTTTGGTGCACGAGGCAGAGGAAGTGTGGCGAACACAGGAAAGCTGAGGGGCCAGGGTTTGCCCCTGAGGAAACGAAGCCCTAATTTGCATATGGAATTAAAATCTGTCTTCTGTCAAATGGCACAACAGATTTCCACCATACTTTAAATCAGCAGGATCAACCATAAGGTCTCTTTCTCACAGTCAGTATTTGTAAGCCAAAAAAAATTCAGATTTTTTTGCATTGTTTGTGTCATGTGACCACAGAGCGTGAGTGAAGCGCTTTTTATTACTCACCACTCCGTGGTCACCCGCCGGCCCGCATTACGCTGCGCTGTCCTCCTGACACATGGACAGGACATAGTGCAGTAAGCGCGCACTATGACCTGATGCTGAGTGAGTGACGTCAGGATGACAGTGCAGCGTGGGGAGAAGAAGATGGACGAGCTGTGGAGCAGCGCCCCTACAGAAAAGGTAAGTATTTTATTTCACTGGCGCTGGGGACATGCTTAGGAGGGGGAGATGATGGCACTGGGGGGGGGGGTGAAGCTGATGGCCTTGGGGGGGGCAGCTGATGGCACTGAGGGACAGCTGATGGCACTGGGGGAGAACCTGATGGCACAGGGGGGGGGAATTGATGGCACTGAGGGGCAGCTGATGACACCGGGAGGGGGGGAGCTGATGGCACTGAAGGGGCAGCTGATGGTACGAGAACGTTCTTTTAATTATTTTTTTGTTATTAGAGTACTTGATTAATCTTTGGATTAATGGATAGAATACTCGATTATAAAAATAGCATTAGGAGGATCTTATTTAAAACCGCCTCCACTAGGTGAACCCCATAAGACACTGACAGGGCCGTAGCCAGACTTTACCCTGAGAGAAGGAAAGCAGGTGCTGTTTTTGGGAATCCTGTAATGTGGGGCTGGATTACAGATGCCATTCAGGACTCCAGGAAAGCTGGGTGGGAGCTGTAATGGCAGAGACAATCCAGACTTCCCTATATATAAAAGCTGCTATATTTTATAGGAGATGTGGGGGTGATTTTCTGCCCCCCAGCCTGCACAGTTCTTGCACTCTCTTGTGCAGGGGTCAGCAATCTCCGGGACTCCAGGTGTTGTGAAACTACATCTTCCATTATGTACACTTACTTGGCTGCTCTCCAAACCCCCACACAAGTAGAAAGAGCATGCTGGGAGTTGTAGTTTCACAACAGCTGGAGTGCTGAAGGTTCCTGGTCCCTGGTATAGTGTGACAGTGACCAGGGGATGAGCGCAGGCTGCTCCCTGCTCCTCCTCCCATTGCCTGGAGTCTTCCTCCTCCTCCTCCTGTTACTAGTTTCTAATCATCCCTGACAACACACAATACACAGCGACACATACTGACACTCAGTGACACAGACACAGGGGAGCAGATCCCCGGAGAGGACCCCAGGTGCCATGGCAGCTTCCTACCCCCCCAAAATCAGCCCAGTGCTGATGACACCTGATCCCCATTTTATACCAGGGTAAGTCCAACTCTTAATACTCCTCTTGCCAAATACTGTACTTTTCACATAGAATGGACTCGTGTGGGTGTAGTACCTCCTAAATTAGTGATACACAAGATCCAGCCTTTATATAAACAAGAATGTTCCCATTCACTGACAGCAAGCAGAAATCTTGAAATGGCGAGACACTGGAACACAAAGGACATTACAAAGTTGCAGAACTTTTCTTTACTCAGAACTGAAAACCCATTGATTGATACAAACGTAATACTGTTTTCTATGGTTTGTGTCCTTGCTGCAGTATATCTGTCTGTATGTATACAGGAGTATCTAAGCCTACACGAATAAGCTATCTGAGTGATGTGATACCTGGGGGCGCTATGGCATGACATATCTGACCCTATGGAATGTGCCAAGGAGATTGTATCACAGTGTATCTACTCCTATGGGATACCCAGGATAGACTGTATCACAGACTGTATCATATATCTAACCCTATGAAATACTCAGGGGAGTCTGTATCACAATGTATCTGAACCTATAGAATACTCAGGGGAAATTATCACAATATATCTAATCCTATCGAATACTCAGGAAGACTATCATAATGTATCTAATCCTATTTAATACTCAGGAAACTGTATCACAATGTATCTGAGCCTTTGGAATACTCAGAGGAAACTGTATCACAATGTATCTAATCCTATCAAATACTCAGGTAGACTGTATCATAATGTATCTAAACCTATGTAATACTCAGGGGAAACTGTATCACAATGTATCTGACACTACTGAATACTCAGGGAGAATGTATCATAATGTATCTCAGTCTATGGAATACTTAGGGAAACCGTATCGTAACGTACCTGAGTTTATGGAAAACTCAGGGCAGACTATCACAATGTATCTAACCCTATGGAAGTCTGTATCACAGTGTATCTGAGTCTATAGAATACTCGGGGAGACTGTATCACAATGTATCTGAGCCTCACTCATACTCAAGATTCACTCTGCTACAATGTTTCTACACTTATGTGCCACCTGTATGGATACTTTGTTGCTCAGTATCTAGGCTTGTGGGATACCAGTCACATACTGCACACACGCCCAAGCCCCGCCCACTACATGGAGAAAGGGCAGTGTTGCCCATAGCAACCAATCCGATTGTTGTGATCAGAGTACAGCGCCTGGCCGGTTGCTATGGGTACGTGAAAAGTAGATGTTCTCCAGTAGTGAAAGGTTAATACATGGAGTCTAGGGTCCTGCACCTTGAAATATCACAGGTATGTGTGGGTGCACTGTAGATCTGGATGCACTGTAGATGTTGGTGCACCGTAGATGTGGGTGCACTGTAGATCTGGGTCCACTGTAGTTCTGAGTGCACTGTAGTTCTGAGTGCACTGTAGATCTGAGTGCACTGTCGATGTGGGTGCACTGTAGATATGGGTGCACTGCAGATCTTAGTACACTGTAGATGTGGGTGCACTGTAGATCAGGATGCACCATAGATGTGGGTGCACTGTAGATGTGTGTGCATTGTAGATGTCGGTGCACTGTAGATCTGAGTGCACAGTAGATGTGGTTGCACTGTAGATGTGGGTGCATTGTAGATGTGGGTATATTGTAGATGTGGGTGCACTGTAGATGAGGGCGCACTGTAGATGTGGGTGCATTGTAAATCTGAGTGAACTGTAGATATGGGTGCACTGTACATGTGGGTGCACTGTAGACGTGGGTGCATTGTAGACGTGGGTGCACTGTAAATCTGGGGGCACTGTAGATGTGGCCGCACTGTAAAATACTGGAAGCCATTGAATAAATATCCTTATGGGGGTTTGTCCACAATCAGAAAAATGGCCAGTCAACAGCTCCAGCCCATTCACTGGAATAGAGCTGACCTGCAATACCAGACATGGACAGGTGTGGTGCTATTTTGGGAAGAACTTGTTTTTCTTCTCATGTATAACTTCATTAAAAAGTGTGTTACTACAGATACAGCATTCCTTAAAATGGCCGCTCGTTGCTTTGTATGAGAGCAGCTACACAGCACAACTAGTGCAGAGCACCAGGGCACCCTACATTAGCGGCATAGCACAGCGGTAGTCATTTTAAGGAACACTACATCTGTATATGCCAACAGGAACTCATGGCAATGGTACACCTACCAGAGGGGGAGTATGGGGCTGACAGAGGGAGGGGGCCAGGCTTTTTTCCAGTTTCCCCTGCTTGCTGTGACATTGTTGTAGAAGTTACCTGTAGCTGCTACTAGGGGGTGCAAACTACATATAGATCTATACAGTTCTGAGTTCAATCCTAGCCATGTAAACCTGGCTCTGCTCTCTCTGCAACTGCTGAGCCCACTGCACTTTGATTGACAGGACCAGGCAGTGTAAATGTGATCATATCTGGTCCTGTCAAAGTTCAGGGGGCACAAGAGTTACAGAGAGAGCAGAGCCTCTAGGTGTAATGGCAACGCCCCCGTTGCTCCTAGAGACTCCTTTGCATATAACAAAACATAATTTTTCTCAGCAACGTGGACACATATGAACATGGGACCAACACAGATGCCTTCAGCTGCCAAGTGCACATGTAACAGGTCAGCCGGTCTATAAGGTGTGATACAACAGCTTTATGTAATACAATAATTGGTCTTTTCCTGCCTGCTCGGTAGTGTCAGATGATGACAGACTAGTGCCGCACAGTAACTGATCTCTGGGTTACAGTATCAGCACTGGATACACCGGCGGCTGCACAATGGTTTCCATCATTGTGAGTTGCTTCAGGCCGAGTCCTTGTATGTACACGTCTCCATGGTGGCAGTCGGGCTTGGATACCACAGGACCCGGGACACCAGAGACTCGTGACAATACAACAGTGCCATTAACCCCCTAGTGGCCTAAATCATTTAAAGGAATTATTCAAAATTCTGATATTGATGACCTATAGGCCAATGCATAAAGAAAGCAGAGGTTCAACCCTGCGATTTTCCATTTTCGTTTTTCACTCTTCGTCTTCCCAGAGCCATAACTTTTTTATTTTTCTGTTCACATAGCCGTATGAGGGCTTGTTTTTTGCGGGACAAGTTGTACTTTCTAATAGTTCTGTTTAATATTGCATATGATGTAGCTGGGAACAGGAAAAAATTCCGAATTGGGTGGAATTGAAAAAAAAACGCAATTTCGCCACAGTTTCCTGGGTTTTGTTTTTACTGCGTTCTCTATGCAGTAAAACTAAGCTGTTACTTTCATTCTCCAGGTCAGTATGATTATGGTGATATCACATTTTTATAGTTTTTCTTGTGTTTTAATACTAAAAAAAAAAAAAAAAAAAATTAAATACCTTGAAAAATACTTGTTCTGACCCCTATTGCATTTTTGTAGTTATGTGTGCAGAGCTGTGTGAGGGCTCATTTTTTGCGGGGCGATCTGTACCTTTCTGTGATACTATTTTAAAGAGTTTTTGATAATTTTTTGTCAATTTTTTTTTCTGGGAGGTAGTGACAAAAATGGAAAATTGGGCAGATTTTTTTCAACTGTGCCGTTCGTCATATGCAATAAAAATGCGATAATGGTATGGGCATTTTTGGACGTGGTGATGCCTATGATGTTTTTTTTTATTGTTTATTTGATATACATCAGTTGCTTACTTAAATCAGTGAAAAGTGCTTGTCTGCCCATTTTGATGGATGCCAGTTTTCATGTCCAGAACTTGTTTTGGCGGCAGTGCGAGATCTCTGGCTCAAATTCATTTAACCCCTTAAAAACATCAGTTACTTATTCAAATCCGTGAAAAGTGCCTGTCTGCCAACTTTGATGCCAGTTTTCATGCCCGAAATCTGTTCGGACCAGGCTGAACTCCAATGTATCTGATGCAGGGCATTACCCTCTGTATGTTGGCAGTGCGAAATCACTGGCCCGAATTCATTTAATCCTTTAAAAACATCAATTACTTATTCAAATCAGTGAAAAATGTCAGTCTGCTCACTTTGATGCCAGTTTTCATGTCCAGAACTTGTTCGGGCCACGCTGAACCCCACTGTATCTGATGTGGGACATCACTGGCCAAACCCCTTAAAAACATCCGTTACTTATTCAAATCTGTGAAAAATGTCAGTCTACCCACTTTGATGCCAGTTTTTATGCCCAGAACCTATTCAGGCCAGGCTGCACTCCACTGTATCTGATGTGGGACATCACCCTCTGTATGTTGGCCATGTGAGATCAGTGGCCCAAATTCATTTAATTCCTTAAATCACACTTTTTTGTAATTCACTTTGATGTCCATTTTGTGCCCATCTTTTGTATTTTAATGCCGCTTTCAACTGATTTACGTTAAGCGCGGCTCATTGCCACTTTTTCTTTTACTGTTGATAAGGTGTCCTTAAAATTCTGTAAAATAACAAAAAAAATGATGTCAATAAGAAACTGACGAATAAGAAACCAACTTTAGCCTCATCTGGTGGAGTCACTGTATACATTACATTACTTATCCTGTACTGATCCTGAGTTACATCCTGTATTATACTCCAGAGCTGCACTCACTATTCTGCTGGTGGAGTCACTGTATACATACATTATATTCATTTTATGCACTGTATAGTCACCTGAGAAATTCACTGGCCGCAGCACTGCAAGTAGATCATTATCGCACAGCAACATACAGTACATGCTGTGATGACAGGGGGCTGGAGCTGCATCATCACTTGCAGGATTAGGTTAATAACTCCCATCATTTTAGTTTGTCCCCTAAGTACCAAACCAGTCAGCTTTCTTAACGGGTTAATGTAAATAATGTCTCCTATGGGTCTGTTGCAGGTATGGCGGCTTCTGCCCCCAGTACAAGTATAACATGGGTAAGACCTATGGGAAGCTGACCGGCCAACTGCTGACCAGTCCTGACATCCGCCACTCAGGGCAGCTGGTGCTCCAGTCCTGTCCATTTCCTCCACCTCGTTGTGATGCCAACCCGGACTTGTCAAACAGAAGGAAACCACGTCTTGGAGACCACAAGCTCTCCTGGAGTATGATTCCAGGTTATACCGGTAATGTGGCCCTCAAAGGCCGATGTGTTTTGCCCTTATTTTTGCTTGTATCTTTATTTTAGCTAAACTCATTTGTGCCTTCAAGCATCCGTACTTTTCTACCACTACTTTTGAAAGACTTTTCACATTTTCAAGCATCTATTATTTTATAATAGGACTCTGTGGAGACCAGACATCGTGTAGGGGCTGGAAAGAGAGAAACAGAATAGTTTTTAAAAAATCATCCTGGTAAAAGTCCACATCAGTATACCGTAATATATAGTGCTCATATAACAGTTGTGTGTGGTGTCCAAATAACAGTTCTATGCCCAAATATCAGTACAATATAATGCCCAAATAATACCATTATATAGTACCCAAACAATACTGCTGTTCAAGTTACACATAAAAATAGCATATGATACCTTAAAGCAGTACCCATACAATGCCCGACTAGTAGTAGCATATGGTGGCTAAATGATACCACCAAATATCAATGCCATATAGTGCCCAAATAGAATACTTAAGTCTTACAGTGTCAAAAATATTGCTGTAAAGTGCCCACATAATAGTACCATACATTGAAAATTGCAGCAGTGCCATACAGTGCTTAAATAATACCACCACATAATGCCCAAGTAACAGTGCCTAACAGTGCTTAAAGGGGTTGTCCCACGAAAAATATTCTACAGTTTTCAAACCAGCACCTGGATCTGAATACTTTTGTAATTGCATGTAATTAACAATTTTGTATAGCTACGGAGTTATTCAATAAAATGTATCTGTATAGTGCAATTTCTTATTTCCTTGTCCTGCTCACTGAGAAGGCTGCACATGCTCAGTTTAATCTTTCAGCTGCCTCCTGAGCTGTGATAGGGAGAGCATGGACATGCCTCCTGAGCTGTGATAGGGAGAGCTGAGACACGCCCCCTGAGCTGCAGCAGAAAAGACCCTCCCCTTGAGCTGTCAGCTTGATATAATCTAGCAGAACAATTAATGTGGAGATCTCTGGACCCATGTGAGGTACAGGGCTGGCTCTAGCTTTGTTAGAAAGGTATTGTCATGTCCTATATGATATCTGATTCTCATTGTTTACATTATTCATGGGATAGCCCCTTTAAATAAGGCCACCGCATAGTGCCCAAGTAGTGGTGTCATACAGTGCTTATATAATACCACGACATACTGTAGTGCAGCAAGTAGTGGTGTCATACAGTGCTTAAATAATGCCACCACATACTGTAGTGCACAAGTAGTGGTGTCATACAGTGCTTAAATAATGCCACCACATACTGTAGTGCACAAGTAGTGGTGTCATACAGTGCTTAAATAATGCCACCACATACTGTAGTGCACAAGTAGTGGTGTCATACAGTGCTTAAATAATGCCACCACATAGTGTCGAAGTAACTGCCTAACAGTGCTTAAATAAGGCCATCACATAGTGCCCAAGTAGTGATGTCATACAGTGCTTAAATAATACCATTACATAGTGCCCAAGTAGTGGTGTCATACAGTGCTTTAATAATACCACCGCATAGTGCTCAGTAGTAGCATACATTCTCAAGATGTTTTCTCCTTTTGCCCCGTGCTCTTCCATTTTATTGTAGGTAATGATATATGTTGGACACCATGTAAACTACATTCCCTTCTTATTGTCTTCTCAGGCTTCATCCCTAGATGTCAGAAATTCTATGCTAAGACATACGCCGAGACCACTCGGGATGCCCTGACTGACTTTCAAAAGGATCAGGACCAGCAGCAGAGTCATCTGAAGGAGCAGCTACTGGTCAGTAAACTTCAGAGCGGTCAGCAGCAGCCGCGGACTGAGCATGAGAAGCAGGTGAGCGAAGAACCTGCTTGGAGAAACTGATTTCTGGATAACCTTTGGCCTAGGGCCACATCCCGCCCTGCATGTTCATCTGTGTCCTGATAGTTAAAGGACACATGTCAGCAGATTTGTACCTATGAATCTGGCTGACCTGGCATCTGTGTTGGTCCCATGTTCATATGTAATATATGCAAATGAGCCTTTAGGAGCAACGGGGGCGTTGCCTTTACACCTAGAAGCTCTGCTCTCCCTGCAACTGCTGCACCCTCTGTACTTTGATTGATAGGACCAGGCAGTGGAAATATCATCACACCTGGTCCTATGAATCAAAGTGCAGAGGGCGCGGCAGTTGCAGAGACAGCAGAGCCTCTAGGAGTAAAGGCAACGCCCCCATTGCTCCTAGAGGCTCATTTGCATATGTTAAAGCTTCATTTTTCTCAGCAATGTGGGCACGTACGAACACAGAGGCTTTTATCAACAGAATTTGGCAAATATTCTGCGCCAAAAACCATGAGGCGGCAGCACAGTGATCACCTCCCAATGTTTTCAGTGCGAGGCCGCGCTGCATCCATGCGGCTGCTGTCTTCTGCAACTGCACCAAGAAAGGATATGTCCTTCCTTGGCGTGGTGTCCACACTGACGCGGCTCGAAGCAATCCATGGGGGTAAACCATGAGTGGGTCCGCTGCATTCAACTTGGAAAAACTGCAGCAGACACTAGAGGGTTTCTTCCGTGGAATATGCAGTGGAGTTTGACAAAGACAAAATCCACTGTATGAACTAGCCCTTAGTGAGAAGAGAGAAAGAAGAAGCAACACACGGCATGGAGGCCAGTACTAATGGTGCACTCTTGTCCGGCACTCTTAACCGGGGCATGCACTGTGTGAAGGGTACTGTTATGGGGGCACTGTGCGGCTGTTTGAGTTCTGTTTTAATCAACTTAAAGCATCAGTTAAAAACTGCAAAAATGATGCAGAAAATGACTTGATATCTTGCATTATAAAGCATATTATCTTCCAGAGTTGCATTCACATTCCCGCTGGTTGTTATTGGAAACCGTCAGCAAACTTATCATCAGACATCCTGATGAGCTCCTATACTGCAGTTAATTGTGACTGTCCAGGCAGGGCATGCTACCGTATTTAGACAACACTTCCCAGAATACAGACTATGTGCCGACTCTAAACAAGCAGGGAATACAAAGAAATGTTGAATCCTAAAAAGAGACTGCTGCTCAAGCGTTATCTTGTAGCACCCAGGACCGTTGCCATGTCTGTAGATATTGAATTGAGAATATTTCACCTTATTCTGCACCCTCAGTCTGTAATCAGTGATGACGGAGGTGTTTTTTCTGTTTGACTCCCTATTTCCAGCTGATCACAGCCAAGTACCGGACTCCACTCCCAGCACTGTCTAAGGAGCCGGCCCCCTATGTCTCTCCTAATGCCTTCCAGATACAGATCTCCCCCTACTACATGGAAGAGGAGGACCCCCAGAAATATTTCATCTCAGGTGGTGTTTTTTTTTTTAAATGATAACAATATTATATACATTTTTCCTGAAGGACAATGGAACAGATGACTTATAAAAATATATAGAAACAGTTTATTTTGTAAACGCACAGACTATTGGCATAAACCATCCATGGATGTGTCTACTGGAAGCATGAACTGGCTCAGGCAAGATGGCCACCCCCATAATCATGAAATAAGATTTAGAAAAAAAAATATATGCAATCAGAAGATAAAAACAGATTAGAAAAAAAGGATGTGTCGTTATCTGGTTTTAACCAACAGAAAAAAAAATTGGTGACACATTCCCTTTAAATTTGCATCTCAGTTTTCTCTAAGGTTGTCATAGATTCTTGCTTTATAAGGCTGATGTCACACACAGCCTTTTTCTGGTAGTTTTTGAACCAAGGCCATAAGTGGATCCAGCTAATAGTAGAAGTATATGTACCCTCTTATATATCCTTCTGGTCTTGGCTGAAAAAAACTGCATGGGCCTGGGTTGCAATACCAAGAACAGCCACTATTCAGTGTACAGCGCTGTGCTCAGAGGAGCGCCGCAGTCTCTTCTAACAGCTGATCGGCGGGGGTGCCGGGAGTTCCACCCCCACCAATTGGAGACTGATGACCTATACTGAGGATAGGTCATCAATATTATACTCCCTGAAAACCCCTTTAAAGGGGAACTCCACACAAAGAGAGAAATGTATCAAACGTGTACGTAGAAAAGTAGCAAATTTTGGCCAAAGTCCCATTTTACAGCAAAATTTGTGACTTTTTCCCCTTTACTGACACGCTTGCCATTTTGTTCTTGCAAAGTATATATGTCCAAAATACTGTGCTGAATTATTTCTAAATATATTTTTCAACAGTAGGAGCTCCATTTTCCTGACACACAGCTCTAAATTCCCCTTGTGCAGTTAAGTGATATAATTTTGTCCACCTGCTATGACCACAAGAGGGAGCTTAGGAGCTTATTGTATACTGTTTTATTAATGGGTTCAATGCATAAACAGTAAACTCGTGATCCCCCCTGGTGGTGGCTGCAGGAATTTTATCATGTACTTCTATGATTATGCGAAGGGAAATAATTTGAAACTGATCTCTGACCCCGATAAACATATATTATTAAATAAAACAGCACAGAATGTTGGATCTTAAAGGAACAGGTTGAATATTAATATTCTAGATTTTTCGAAGCCTGTACATGGATATACTGGACCATTTTGTATGTTAATGTTATATTTCCTTATGTGTGACATCTCTATGTTCCCACAGGTTACACTGGGTACGTCCCCCGCTCTCGTTTTCTCATTGGCACTGGTTATCCCATCACCACGAACAGAGCTATAACAGAGTTTTCTGAAATGACGCTGAAAAAAGGATCCAAAATAGGTGTCCTGGAATCCCGAGAAGGGAACAGACACCAGTCTGACCAGAGCCACATCTACCTGGAGCAGCTGGGCCTACTGCCCCGCTATACAGGATATGTGCCAGGTGAGGGACTTTGGCTAAGGGTAACTGCACACAGGAAATAAAAAAACTCAATAAAAACACACATAAATAAACAATATTTATGTTTTTTGTGCATTTTTGTGCAGTTTTTATGCATTGTGAATGGAAAGAGATCCGTTCAGGATGCATCTGGATGTCTTTCGTTCCAGCAGCATTCTGTTTTGTGACCGGACACAAAACTACTGCAAACTGCAGTTTTGTGTCCGGTTATAAAAACGGAAAAAAATGGATCTGTCACCAATTGACTTTCAATGTATTTAGTGATGGATCGGTTTTTTTTCCGTTTTGATGTCACACAACCACATCCTAACGGAACAGATGCATCCTGATGTCCTGAGGATAGGGCAGCAATATTGTACTCCCAGAAAACCCCTTTAAAGCCATATTTAAAGAAATCTATATTAAGAAATGCCCTTTTAAGAAAAAGGAGGGTATTCCAGTTTTATTTTTTTATTTCTTTATATACGTAATAAGAAATCATACAATTTTCTAATATACTTGTATTTAGAATTCTGCATATGGTACATGCCTTTCTTATATCAGACAGTTGATCACTATATGCAGTAGAATGGTATAGCCCATGTATCAGTCATGTGACACTCTTCACATTATATAATTCCTGAAATTCAGTAAGCAACAATGTTACATGACATACATATGGTGGGTCAACATTCATGTGGTAAGTAAATATGACTAGTGTTGGTCATATTTATATTGTGGTTATTACAGTAACTATATTGCTTTGTGTATTTAAATGGCCACCTGCCTCTAAGACGATTTGTAAATTGGCTACCTGTCTATAGGTGATGTTGTAAACTGGTTGTCTGTCTCTAGGTGATGTCAGGTTGTTAATAAAGTTTGGTGTAACACAGTTTTGCTTCTACACAGACACTGACAGACAAACAGATACTGTTGCAGGTGGTAATACTGTATATACTGTATATGTTCTGCTCCTCAATACACTACTATTACCTGTTAGATACTTGGGCAGTTAACTGAAAGCCGGGTTACATGATACGCGTGAGGGTCACATGACAGCTCACATGACTGGTCCTACCCAGCTCTCCTATAGATGCATTTTACAGGACTAAAATGGGCCGTACCATTTTTTTTCTTTAGGGAAAGGTTGTATGGATATAATAAAGGTTTGCAGGCAAAATGTTAAATATACTTATATTAGAAAATTGTTCAACAACCTATTCTCTAAATAAATAAGTATAATCATTAAAACCGGAATACCCCTTTAAATGTTTATTATATCTTAGTTCTAAGCTGCCTTAATAATGAATTAACCTAACCCATCTTGTCCCTACTATTCTTACAGGTTACAAGTTTCAGTATGGACACACCTACGGTAACCTTACCCAAAATGCACTGGGTCAGTCAACGCTCCAAAAGCAAATGGTGAATTAGAGAGCCACACGATCTACTGAGCCAAGAGCAGCTTTGCCCCCTGGTGGATAATTTAGTTACCTGCAGACACTCAAAGTGATATACTGAAGATTCACATACTTATCCTGCATTGCTGGCCGCACTGGCCTTCCATTGTTCAGTTGCTGTGAACACAGCAAGACGGGTACGGGCCAATGTGTAAATGACTGTGTGCTAAAGCCATAGGAAGTGAGACAATCGTTATTCCAAAGTGCAAAACATGGAGACATTCACTGAGTTTACATTTAATAAATATGTGTGCGAAAACGTGTACGTATTGGTTCTCTCTAAAGTGATATATGTTATACTTTTCTAATTACGTTCAAAACTATTTCTTCTAAATTTCTGAAAGAAAATGTTCGGTATATATTTATACATGTGTACCTCTTAGACCAGTGTGTGGAGTCATAACTGTACATAGCTCCACATCAGGGGCTTAAAGGAAACCTGTCATCAACTTTACTCCAGCGGTCTGTCATTTATAAGTTAAAAGTAAGTGATTGCCGAGAACCAACATCACAATCATTGCAGACTGTGTCTGGAAAAGAGTCCTGGCCACCTGAGAAGAGTCCTGGTTATTCATGATTTCCTGCTCTCCCCGCCCACCTACTGATGACTAGCAGTCTTCTACTTAGTTTTCTCCCTTTCTCTCTAGGAGAGAACTGCCAACCATCAGCAGATGAACAGGGAGAGCAGGAGATTAGGAATAACCATGACTCTTCTCAGGTAGATTTGACTCTTTTCAAGGCCTGTGCTGCAATGATTATGATGCTGGTTCTCAGCAACCACTTACTATTAGCTCATGAGTGACACACCGCTGAAATCAGCATTTATGTCACTAATGTATGCTGCTCTTTGTGAGGTCAACATAAAGTTGATGACAGGTTCCCTTTAAATAAATCTCATTGGGCCGCATAGATTAAGAGAAATCACGGTCAACTAATAAAGGGTGTGCGTCTGAAATTGGAAAAGGAATCACTGCCTAAGTCAGACACTAAAAACTAAAAATAACAAATCTTTATTAATATAACAGTAAAAAGAAAAAACACCCAAAAAGAAAAATAGGGCAGCAAAATGTGAGGTATTAGGCCCAGGCACCTGGTACCAGGTGACTGATCGGTCTGTGAGAGGATAACGTAAATACAGATACTAGATCACACTGGTGCCCACAATGGCCCACAACAAAGAGGGGCAGCCAGAGAGGGGCAAGTAACACCACCACTCCTAGTTGACCCGGATACTGGTGCAACGACAAAGCACTGGCTTAATACACCAAGTGATATGATCAAGGAGCAGAACGTGCGGCCCCAACCATACACCCAGTACTTACTGCCACTAAAGGGGTAAATATTCGATAAACGCTGGCTAATTCCTGTTGGTTTCTAATAGTAAATGGCACCCAGGTATCACCAACGTGTAATGTCAGACCAGGGGGTAGTAAGGCAGTAGCTTTCCCAAGTGACAGATTGCATTCCTATGCCCAATGTTAGCACAAGTCTCTACATCATCATTAGCGTCACTGAGGGTAGCAAAAATGGCTCCAGTACCTAGAGACCCTATATCATACCCCCGAGAGACTTGGACAGAGAACAATGTGCTACAAAAATATAGGCACTTGGTGAAGGCCAAAAAGATAGGCTTGACAGGTTTCAACAATTCTGTATCATCAGGAGCCCTAACATTGTGTTTGTGGCAGATACAGTATAGAGCATCCACACTGGTGGTGTGTGGTGTGGCGTTCGATTTATTTTCCTGATTTTTAGTTGAAAAAAGTGGGAAAGTCGCTTCAAATATAGGGCGCTCATTCTGAACACCATATTTCTCAATGTCTTTTCTGTGTATCCACAGGACTACAATTAAGAAGCTAATCTGACTACACGTGTGTACTTGAACTCTCAATGTATTTACACCAGAAAACTGGGAAAAATACACTGATAAATCTCCTGCTTCCCTTCAGCCACCACTAGGGGGAGCTCAGTGAATAGCAAGTACTGTATTACAACTACCGTGGAAACTGTAATAATCCCTTTGCTTTGGGCTCCCCATAGTGGCGGCTGCATGAAAATGCAGTGTTTTGACACAGGGAAGAGAAAAACCAGTTCTGTGCCAGGACCTTCTCATCCCCTGGGACCTATAACAGTAGTGTGGTCGGCCTCCATTGAAAGTAGGTCACTGCCACACATGCCTATATGTAATTATTTACCCAAAGATCCCATTTGTGGGAGTAGGAATATAACGGACAATGACAGAGAATGTACTTTTCATGACAGGGGTGTGCTTGCCCTCATAACTAGGGGATAAAACCAGACAGTTTTGGTTCAGTTACCCTGAGTTTTGGAAAGGGTTAATAATAGCTCCAGCCCTGTTTACTGAATCCCCGCCCCTTCCATACATTTGTAAATGTATGTATAGGTCCATCACACCCTAAATGAGCAAACCGGCCGTCCTGCGCAACATTCAGTTAATAATATCAGTTTTTAATTGTTCCAAAAAATAATCAACACCTTGAAGTTTATATTCAGCACCTTTTTTTTTATTAATATGCGTAATAAATAAACAAACCAATAAATATACATATATATGGCAGAGGACACCAAGATGACGGCGCAGATGTGACAGACGAGGGTTAGTTTCAGCACGAGCGGATGTACAGACGCCGGTAGCTTCGTAGATTAACCCCCAACCCCTTACGGAAAGTGGGCATGATAGGAGTGATAGGTGCAGAAAATAATTAGGATCAGGGTGGAAAATGATCAGGGGCCTGCAGAGAATATATGGGTCTATCCCCCTGCTCCGTTCACCAGTCCTTAAATTACAATGACATTATTACTGTCTATACAAGTAAACGTAGGTTCTTGGACTCCATTCCAAAATGGCTGCAGAGTTTCTGAAATAAATATATTAATATGGATTGCACAGAAAGAGACAGGAGCTGATTTTCTATACAGATATATTTCCTGCTAATGGCCCTTGCTAGGCCATGTGCTCATTACCACTACTTTCTGCATACCCCTCACTAAGCACAAAGCAAGTGAATGGCCAAGACGTAGAAGAGACAAGAAAGGGATATAAAAAGTGAAAATAATAGCAATTATGGCAAATATAGATTCACTGTGATCCAATGCAAAGAGTCAGACTGAAATTTTGGGGGCTCGTCCGGACAGAAAGTAGTGGCTCTATGACATCTCGATTTTTAATTGTGATCATTCTTTGTAAAGCTGCTGCAATTTTTTAATTAGAATAGCAGAAGATTTGACGAAGAGTCAATATATGAAGAGCTGTAAGAATGGCTTTTAGACCACAAATGTTATTAAAGTGGTTTTCCAATTTGCATCAACGTCCTTTAAAATAATCATTTATGAAGGCCGCTGTAGTTCTATAATGTTAGTTCTTTTACCTGTATTGCTCCTATCTTCTGGGCTGAGTTCACACGACAATGTCCATGCAGCTCTTTCTTATCGTCTGTGATGTCATGTCCATGGGTGGGGCAGTGATAGGGGAGTGTCTATGTAATTAGCTCTGTGTGATTAGGAACAGTGCTGGAGCGGTATTAGAGGAAGGAGAAGTGCATTATAGGTTTGGTTGGATACAGCAACAGGAAGTTCTACATAAAGCATGAAAACAAATCAGAATGATTTATATGTTGAAAACCGATGAGGAGAGTCCGAAGTAAAAAAAAAAAAGAAAAAAGCGTAGGGTAGATAAAGATGAGGAAAGCAGCTACATGAGCATATCACAGTAATCCTGGAAACCCTTTTAAGATGCACCATTGCATCGCTATTAGTAGTGTGCCATAAACAATAACATTACGGAAACCTGACAGACCCTATTATAGTCAGTGGAATCTGTCAGGCCATCATCTAATGGATCTGGAGCTTCCGTTAGTTTCTTTGTTCTTGTTCATAGCGGAGCAGAATAATGGAAATGATTGGCGGAGGTGTAGCGCTAATGTGAACGAGATATTACCATGCAGGCATGATCAGATTTTGTGGTCTTGTCTACAGACAGATGTACAGTATATGACTCTTCTGCCCCTCTGACTATAGCCTAAATCTCTGCAACCAGATTCATAAGCATACATTTCTCCTGTGCCAACCATGTCCCGTGGTCTGGTTTATTACCCAGTATAATAGTTACAGTGTAACCCCGCACTAGTAATATCCGGTTGTAATATCTGCTTGACCTTTCTCCAGTGATTTCCCATCAATCATGTTAGTACATTAGCTTATTTCACGAGTACCGTCCTATGGTGTAAAAAAAACCCCCATTAACTAATCAATCCCCCTGGACCTGCACCAGTATAAAAACTGTGCACAGCCATATGGATTTCCCATTATTGGACCTTTACTTACCATAGTTTTATTTATTCAGATCCCCATCATACCCTTGAAGTGCATCCCATGATGAGGTAACATGGACAATCATGGCCAATTGATATTGTTTACCCCAGTCCCGAACCATCTGGTTGCATTCACTGTTTCTAAAAGAAAAGGAAATCGGCGCCCTCTGTTTTGTCAAGCAAGCAGCCACCCTTCATCAAGCATGTCTTAAAGAAATGGGGCCCCCTCTGTTTTGTCTCCTTCATCCACCTCCAAGCAAGCAGCCACCCTTCATCAAAAACCTCCTTGACCCTCTGTGAGGAGCCACTGTTCTCAGCTCCGCGGGCCCCATAGGTGTGGCCAGTTCTGTTTTTATGGTTTGCTGCTCTTTTTGTGCCTCCCGATCCTCAGCATTCATGTATCTATACCATGCTCTACATATTATAATACAGGAGTTATGTTCCAGGCAACTAAGGGAAATATGGCAATTTAACAGGTAACCACCTCAGAAAAAACGGGGAGGATGAACAATTTGTTTCCCCTCCTCTGTAAGTGTCTATGGATAACAAGTGCAATACCCACATCTGCTAATCCTGGCCTAACCAAACCAAACTGCAGATCCTTTCATTTATACACATGACGGATACATCAAGGATATCTGCAGCCTAGTCCTGCCCTTTTAAATACGACATTGTACCCCTCCCCCCACCCCATAGACTACAACACACAGTGCAAGCAACCAGCACACACACTGCCTGCCGAATCTCTATATACAGCATCGTACGTACAAGCGGTACCCAGCCCCCCGACAACTACCGGGTGATTTATCGCCCTTAATATCCAGTAGTACAAATACTAATCTGGGGCGACATCACGACAGAAAGCTCAACTACGTCAATGAGGACGCCTCCCTCTATAACACTAGGGGGCGATCAGACATCGTGACTGAATCGTAAGCTCTTGGGATCCAAGAAAAATAATTTAAAAAGTCAGTGAAATGAACAAAGTGCTGTAATAAGTCGTAGGGATAGGATATAGCTCGGTATAGCAATATATATATATATATATATAGTGGCCCCAGTATAAGGAATATTAACAATTTCACTATATACGGCAGATTGTATGTTCTCATGAATGGCACCTCGTCGTCGGCCATATATCACCTATATATTCAAATCAGCAATACCACAGAAAGCTCCCTCATCAGAAGTGAGGCAGCAGGTGGCAGTTCAGTACCCGGGCATCCATAACCACCAATGAGGGCACCCTGCGTGGTATATAATGACGCATATACACTAAGTAACAGTAGTATAATTACATATACATTTGTATATGGAGAGAGACGCATGAATATCTCAGGGTGCCACCAGCGTGTTATGTCAATGCCCCTCAGTTCTATGTATTAGGTCTCCCCTCCCCCACCTAAACAATAGGGGTCCATAGCAGTACCTATAACTCATATTGCCATTCACCCATGAGTTAAGGGCCTGCCTCAGGAGCCTAGGAGCGCCCTACAAGTCATATTGCTACATGATGCCTATATGGACCCAACTCCAACCACTATGAGGGGCCCCCAAGCATAATGGCCCATATGCAACTGCATCCTCTAAAAACCCTTATTATATATAACACATATCTCATCCCATCCCATTTCCAAATCCACTCCCAGGCCACCCATCGTCCAAAATCCAGTTCTCAGGTCATTTCAAGCCGTGAAATGACACCTTAAGGTTCTCGGATTCTCTTCTTGGACGTGTTCCTTCCACACGTCATCTTCCATCTGTATTAATACAAGGACACAAGCCGATGTAATATAAGCAGCAAATGGCATGTGCTTCCAATAACCAAGTAGAGTGTAAGCTCTTGGGTTTGGATGCTGCAGGTTGTTCCGCTATCCTAAGGGGGGAAAAAAGAAGTCTAGAGCCTTTGATACTTAAGTGCTAGTTACAGAGGAACGGCGGGAAAAGGCGGATGTTTAGTTGCCGGTTAGTTCCGGCCATAAGCATTGGGGAAAGTCACAGTATATTCTAAGATGTCTGCATGCACAGCTCACGTCAATATCACGGCTAGCACACGTGCACGTTGGTTTGGGCGCAGAAGGAGAGAATACTGTATGAATGTGACCTGTCCCACCACACTTGTCCCGTCATGATGCCCCAATTTCCTCCCAGAGGTCAATGGAGACACCATGAAATAACTCTGTTCTGTAGAAGAAGCACAGAGATCTCGGCGCGTTCCTCATGCCGCCGTCAGAACGAGCTCCGTCTTCGAGAGTCTTGAACGCAACGTGTCTCGCAAATGTTAGGAGTCTAGTCGATCAGGTTGGGGAACAAACTTCAGGGGCATAAGCGGGTTCCGGTTTCGCAGGCTGCATCGTGGCAGGTCCGAATGCGTGTTGTATACGCAGCTGATGTCATTCTGTTTGGGTTCTGGGTGGTGAGAAGAAGAACTGGCGTGTCTAGGGGATGAAGAGTAAAATGCGTTAGAGTAGCAGCCATAGTCAGCCATCTATAAGCCTGGTAACAACTGTATTTGGTCACTGATAATCATACATCCTAGTTACTAGAAGACAAAGAAGGTCACTCTGTGCGTAGAGTTATCACTGTGTTACATAGGACTGCAGATAACATCTACTATAATATCTTTACTCAGAGGGTTATCACTGTGTTATCTGTGGTGTTACATAGGACTGCAGGTAATACCTACTACATTATCTGTACTCAGACAGTTATCACTGTGTTATCTGTAGTGTTACATAGGACTGCAGGTAACATCTACTATAATATCTTTACTCAGAGAGTTATCACTGTGTTATCTGTGGTGTTACATAGGACTGCAGGTGACATCTACTACATTATCTGTACTCAGAGAGTTATCACTGTTATCTGTGATGTTACATAGGACTGCATGTAACATCTACTGCATTATATATATATATATATATATATATATATATATATGCAGAGAGTTATCACTGTGTTATCTGTGGTGTTACATAGGACTGCAGGTGACATCTACTACATTATCTGTACTCAGAGAGTTATCACTGTTATCTGTGATGTTACATAGGACTGCATGTAACATCTACTGCATTATATATATATATATATATATATATATGCAGAGAGTTATCACTGTGTTATCTGTGGTGTTACATAGGACTGCAGATAACATCTACTACATCATCTGTACTCAGAGAGTTATCACTGTGTTATCTGTGGTGTTACATAGGACTGCAGGTAATACCTACTACATTTTATGTACTCAGAGAGTTATCACTGTGTTATCTTTGGTGTTACATAGGATTGCAGGTAACATCTTCTATAATATCTTTACTCAGAGTTATCACTGTGTTATCTGTGGTGTTACATAGGACTGCAGGTAACATCTACTAAATTATCTGTACTGAGTTATGACTGTGTTATCTGTGGTGTTACATAGGACTGCAGGTAACATCTACTACATTATCTGTACTCAGAGAGTTATCACTGTGTTATCTGTGTTGTTACATAGGACTGCAGGTAACATCTACTATGTTATCTGTACTCAGAGAGTTATCACTGTGTTATCTGTGGTGTTACATAGGACTACAAGTAACATCTACTACATGGTTTCAGAGCTAACATTTATCCCCAAAGTGTTAAATAACATATTCTCCTCTGCTACATCTCTGGGTCCTATTACGCAGCCAAAATCCTATAGTACTGTAGCTGAATGTGATCCTGGTTCAGTACCAGAATGTATAGTCACATACAGATATTATGATTGATTACGTGTACATTATGTGTAGCTTTGGGTTTACAGATACATTTTAAAAATAAAAGTTCCAAGTGATGGAGGACAAGAAATGACTAACCAAGGTCTCCTCTGTGATGGACGGCTACAGGGATTGATCATGACGGACATGTAAACAAATGTGCATCTGTCTGCTGGGATTTCTGCACGGCTGACGTGATCTGCACACAAATGCTCTGAGATTTCAACCCTGCTGTAAAATGACTGCAAACGGAGGCAGACGAGGCTTCTGATGAGTCATCGCATGAAGATCACCATGAAGCCTGCGGTACCCTGGACGGCGAATACAAACGCTACGGTATCTTCCTGTTATTCAGTTCAGATACTGACCGAAATATTACTATAATCATGTGAATGAAGCTTCATTTGGCCTGTGGATATAAAGCGGCATGCTTCCATTCACTGGTAGCAAGCAGAGATTTTGAAATTGGTGAGGAATAAGAACTCAAAGTATGATAGATAGGTGGAGTGAGCCCAGACACCAACTTTCTGTAGAGCATCTGACATCGGTTTTTATGGGTTTTATAATGGAGGAAACGGCAGGAATCCATATCCCTAATCGTCGTCTATAACAGGGATTAGGGAACTTCGGCGCTCCAGCTGTTGTCAAACTACAACTCCCAGCATGCAAGCTTACTTGGCTGTTCTCCCAGTGTAGTGAAAGGAGGATTCTGGAAGTTGTAGTTTCAGAACAACTTGAGTGTCGGAGGTTGCTGATCTCTAGTCTATAACATGTCAGAATTTTTGGGATGGAGTTCTCCCTTCAAAAGGAGTCTGTCACCACAATTTGCCCTTATGCACTGCTTACATACTACTGTAGCATAACCAGGGGCGTAGCTATAGGGGCTGCCGAGGTAGCAGTCGCTACCGGGCCCAGGAGCCTTAGGGGGCCCAAAGACTCTTGTGCCATATAAGAAGACACACAAAGCACTGAGGAAGGGGGCCCAAGATGAACTCTTACACCAGGGCCCATGAGCCGTTAACTACGCCCCTGAGCATAACTATAGATGAGTCACATGGTACCTTTGTTGTGTTGTTCTGAAGTTCACCAGGAACAAAAACGCTGTTTTATCTATATGTAAATTAGGGCTCACAAGTGCCCAGGGGCGGGGTTCGGGCAGTAAGTGCCCAGGCCGCTCTGTCTTCTTTTCACATAACCCCTCCCCAGCCTCTTGCTTGGCCCGCCCTGTAAGCCTCTTACGTCATCCAGTGTACAGGCCGAGATCCCGCTGGCACATGCGCACTGCATGGAACGATGCTGCTGCCCACAATGGTCATCACAATGCGCATGCACCGGCGGGATCTTGGCTGGTACACTAGATGACGTAAGAGGCTTACAGGGCGGGCCAAGCAAGAGGCTGGGGAAGTGTTATGTGAAAAGAAGACAGAGCGGCCTGGGCACTTACAGCCCGAACCCCGCCCCTGGGCACTTGTGAGCCCTAATTTGCATATGAATAAACAACGTTTTTGTTCCTGGTGAACTTCAGAACAACACAACAAAGGTACCATGTGACTCATCTATAGTGATGCTACAGCGCTATGTAAGCAGTGTATAAGGACAAATTGTGGTGACAGACTCCCATTAAATACAGTATTTCAAAATGAATGGGGAGTGGTCAGGAGCCAGGGAGTGGTCTGATTGTGGCCAGATACACACAGGATGCCTGAAGGGGGCCACCAACAGGCCACTTTTCCTCAGGCCTCATGCACACGGCTGTAGCCGTATTTGCAGTCCGCAAACTGTAGATTCGCACTACAAGGATTTGCGGATCGCCACATCCTGCCCTCTCTTAGAACTGCCTATTTTTGTCCGCAAAACGGACTAGAAAAGCATATGTTCTATTTTTTTTTCAGCGCGCCGGAACAGACATATGATGTGCCATCCACATCTTTTGCGGCCCCATTGAAATGAATGGGGTTGAAAACCAGCACACAGCACATGGTCGTGTGCATGAGGCCTTAGCCAGGGTAATAAGACACAGGGCTAGTGCAGCAAACAAAGTCTTTGCCCCGAGCAAAGGGAATACTAGCTACGATGTTGGGGTCACGCTCCCCGTTATATCCTGCTCTGTGGTCATTGCAAATAAAATAATATAGAAGACAATCTGCTGGAGAACTTACTGAGAGTTCTGGGACGATGGAGACATAGATGCGGCTCCTCTTTCGGCAGCCATGCTTTCCTTCTCAGAGGACGCCTCTCCCCAGATTCCCGCGCTCACTGTCTGAGCCACCATCTGGAACACGGACTTATCGAGGCTGAGCCAGCCTGAGGGCAGCCTGCGGCCGAGACAGAAGAGGAGACATCAAACATTTATAGTAATACAAGGGCAATGATGTGGAGGTGCACAAGAAGTACTCTACCTCTAGCTTATATGTCGAATATCCATAGCTTCTAAAAAATGTGAATATTTTTGTGAATAATATCCAGGAAAGTGGAGTGAAGTATCCTTGTCCTTTAAAATGTTGTGAAATTAAAGGGGTTTTCCAACCAAGAAAATCATGCTTACTTTGTTATATCCATCCATGACATGTGGATACCTCTCCCCATCTTTGTATTGCAAATTTTCAAGGGGAACCCCAACTATCAGATTTTAGTGCAATATTTTGTGTCTATCCTGTAAATGTGTTTGGTCAGAATTAGAAATGAGCGAATCTATTCGTCGATTCGTAGATTCGATACGAATCTTTGAAATTTTTTACACAGAAGCGAATCCGAATATTTTCAGATTCGCTTCGGAAGATTCGTCTTAAATCTTTGTACGTACGTTGTACGTACGCATCATACAATTTGTGCGCTAATGCTACGCATCTGATACTTTGTGCGCTAATGCGTACTTATTCAGTTAAGTAGCGTACTTTTACTGTATATTCGTTCTTTGTGCGGGCCTAGACCACAATACGCTAAAGCTTCATACACACTTTGTACACTCAGGCGTACGTTTTTGAGGGAATGTTCACAGAATACGACAGAATAACGAACGATTTGTGCGCAGCTTCGAAGAAATAGCTTCGCATTAAGTACGAATCTTTTAAAATATTCGACGAACATTCGGCGAAGCCAATTTTTAAGGATTCGCTCATCTCTAGTCAGAATACATCTGTAAGTATTGATCTGTATTGATAGGATTTAATCTTATATGATAATATCATCTTCCTGTCAGAACTGCAGACCCTTTATAGCATGGGTGCTAGTGACATCCATCTTAAGAAAGATCTGACCCTGTGTTGTATTATTTAATTATACTCCAGAGCTGCACTCACTATTCTGCTGGTGGAGTCACTGTGTTATCTGCATTATATTACTTATACTGTACTGATACTGAGTTACATCCTGTATTATACTTCAGAGCTGCACTCACTATTCTGCTGGTGCAGTCACTGTGTACATACATTACATTACTTATCCTGTACTGATCCTGAGTTACATCCTGTATTATACTCCAGAGCTGCACTCACTATTCTGCTGGTGATCACTGTGTACATACATTACATTACTTATCCTGTACTGATCCTGAGTTACATCCTATATTATACTCCAGAGCTGCACTCACTATTCTGCTGGTGATCACTGTGTACATACATTACATTACTTATCCTGTACTGATCCTGAGTTACATCCTGTATTATACTCCAGAGCTGCACTCACTATTCTGCTGGTGCAGTCACTGTGTACATACATTACATTACTTATCCTGTACTGATCCTGAGTTACATCATGTATTATACTCCAGAGCTGCACTCACTATTCTGCTGGTGCAGTCACTGTGTACATACATTACATTACTTATCCTGTACCGATCCTGAGTTACATCCTGTATTATACTCCAGAGCTGCACTCACTATTCTGCTGGTGGAGTCACTGTGTACATACATTACATTACTTATCCCGTACTGATCCTGAGTTACATCCTGTATTATACTCCAGAGCTGCACTCACTATTCTGCTGGTGGAGTCACTGTGTACATACATTACATTACTTATCCCGTACTGATCCTGAGTTACATCCTGTATTATACTTTACTGTTGCATTAAGGTTTCTGGGCATTATTAAAAACAAGTTTGTAATCAGACACATGCCTAGAAACTTAGCGAGCCTCTTCTGTTGCAGAAGGCCAGTTAGTTCACATCAGATGAATGTACGGCACCTGGTGTCACAGTATTTTCCAGACTGCAAATCATCACAGCAGACACTGAACAAGCAGGGATTACAACTTCCTGGAACTTTTCAAGATGTCTGCCATGTTCTTCTGGGTTCTTTTTTTTAACCAGTGGTGCTATAGGATGGAGCATGATATAATGGAAGGGTGCGCAGTCTGTTTACTATGTACTGTAGCCTGAGAATATTCTGGTGCCATAAAAATGGTACTATGAGAACTTTGTAAAATTATGTTGCCCCTCCTCTGCCCCGCCCCCAATTAAAACATCTGGGTGCACGAGTCTTACCTGTTGGTTTGCTTTACTTCAGACATAGTCCTTCTTGACCCAAATAAGTGTCCCCATTTCCTGGCCGGACTGCCCTGTACATTCTCTTTAGCCACACCCTGCTCTTGACCACTGGGCTGAGTGGTTTTTTCGGAGTTCCCGCTCTCTTTTTCCTGCCCACGTTTCAGTTCATTGAGCACAGACTCGGGAGGGCTGCCCATCCACGACTTGCGATTATCCTTCTGTGTGTCATCTCCCATGTCTTTCTTACAAGGTTTGTCTTCCACTGGCCCCTCTACACAAGGACAAGCCTCTGCTCCATCTATAACACCCTCTCTGGGTGGTGGCACTTTTTTAGGTGTCCCACCATTTCCAGGTCTTCTCCTATCTTGGCGTGTAAACCTGGCCGTATCGGTTGAGTTCTCAATATAGACCTGGGAGCTCTGCATTAGCTGGTACCACCACCCGGCCTGCTTGTCCCGCTTCACTTCCATTGTAGTCTCTTTCTTGTGCTCTTCATCAAGTTCCACCGCGGCGGCACCTTCCCCTGTCGGCCTTTCGTCGCTGTTGGACTCCTCCGAAGATGTCTTCACGAGACTTTTCTTTTCTTGCACGACCTGCTCTTCGTCATCACGGCTTCTCATGAGTTGTATGGTGGAGTGAACGGACTGCAAGAGGTCTTGCTTCACGCGGAGCATCTCCTTTTTCTGCTGCTGTTCCCGGCTCATCTGGACCAAGTGGTGCTCAAACAGAAGGTCCAAGTCAAAAGGTAAAAGCGAGAGAGGTTGGAGAAGGAGAAGAAGTTCTTCAAACAGCGGTTGACAAACTCCATGGGACACAGACAAGAAGCCAACAGGGTCATAGTGAGCCCAGATGATATCTAGAGGAAGGACGAAACAGGCTATTCAGCTGGTCAACTCTTACAGGGGTTGCTGTCAGTGAATTGAAACATTCCTCTTTCCATTCATAAGCTCATATTGAGTCTTGACCTATTGTTGCAGGAGCTGCAGTTTGTTACAATGTAACAGTATAGTTTAGTATAGCAATCATCCAGAAGTCCACTACAGGATATGTCTTTTATAGAGATTGCCTAGACTGATACATTGTAACAAAGTAACAAATCCATTAAAGAGGAACTTCCACTGCTCCAATATCTATTCTTATGTCTGTATGTTGTGCCATTCCTTTATTATTTCTACTAGAAGTTATGAATGAATTGCTATTAGCCTTCAGTAAGGGTACAGAGGGGAGGTAACCAGTTGGGGGGGGGGCAGGTACACACCCATCTTGTTACCACCCCTCTGTACCCTTACTGAAGGCTAATAGCAATTCATTCATAACTTCTAGTAGAAATAATAAAGGAATGACAACATACAGACATAAGAATAGATGTTCCAGAATTGTTATTACATGGGGAATGCATGTAGCTAATAAAACAGGCATGTCAGGAGTGGTGAGAGGTCCTCTTTAAAGGGCCGTCTCCTAATTACATCTTACATCAGACAAACATAACATTGTTTCAACTGAAATCATTCAAAACATGCTTGTCTACATATTGTTGTTGCATGTTATGGCGCCCCCTGCTGTTCTACTGATTTCCTCTTAGAATGTCCACCTAATGTGTCCATTGCTGGTGAGAAGTAGGTGAGTGTGCCAACTCTGATTGGCCAGCTTGTACCATAGCAAGAATCAGTCTGCTGCCCATGTACAAGACAATCCGGGCGATGGGACTGAGCTACTGAGGATGTGTGACCTGGCACTGGACATGTTAGGTGGAGATTCTGAGAAAGAATTGAAAGAAGAGCAGGGGACGCCATAACAATTATGTCGCTGCAAGGAACATTTTTTTTTAATGACTGCAATTTAAAGGGCGTTCTGGGAGTACAATATTGATGGCCTATCAATATCAGATCAGTGGGGGTCTGACTTCCCGCCACCCCCACCGATCAGCAGTTTGAAGAGACCTTAGGCCTTATTCACATGTCCGTGTCAGTGATAGCATCAGTGACAAGATGGTCAGGTTCATCCATGAAGATGTCCGTGAAGGATCCATGCTTGGTCCATGTGTCCATTTTTTGCCCTCCGTGTGTCATCCGTGTGTCAAAATTAATTTCAAGAGCATTTCCTAGCAATGATCTGTGAAACATGGACGAAACATAGATGTCATCCGTGTTGTGTCTGTGTTTTTTCATGGACCCATTTACTATAATTGACATGAGTGAGCCATGAACACTGACAAACATAGGGCATAATTCCGTGAAGTAACCGCGGCCCCACGGACTGTGGAAATTCGCGGATGTGTGAATACGTACATTAAAATCAATAGGTACTTGTGCTGTCCATGGAGAACACAGACAGCACTGATGTGTGAATAAGGCCTTACAATGTATGTGGTTTTTCACTGTGGAAAATCTGTGGAAAATCCACAGCAAAATCTGCGGTAAAAAATTCCATAGCAGAAAAACTCCAACTGCAAGATCAAGGACTGAGATCAGCAACATTCGGCACTCTAGCTGTGGTGAAACTACGACTCCCAGCATGCACACTTGCTTAGCTGTTTTCAGAACTCCCATAGAAGTGAATGGAGCATGCTGGGAATTGTAGTTTCACCACATCTGGAATCCCAAAGGTTTCCGACTCCTGATCTAGGAGATCTACCATACTTACCTTCATGGTTATACAGATGGTTGAACCAGAATTCAAGTGAACGGATACTGAAAGAAACGGAAATGAAGATCAATTATGACCTGAAGGAGTGCGGCCGATCCACAGGATTTACAGAGTGTCTACAGCAGGACTATGGACTCACTTGAGAAGACCGAAGATGAAGGCGTTGAAGCGCAGGTTGTGATTGCACAGCTCGGAGAACTGGTTCACCTTCTGGCACAGTGTGTGCAGCAGTTTGGTGGAAGGACCTGAATTGAAGCATATCATTTGCACATCAGTGACCATCGGGTACCATATAGTTACATGCATATATGTTAAGCATGCATTTCATTTTAAGAAATGTGATGGTGACTTTTTTAGACTTTCTCCACCTAAATATAATTGTGGAATTATTTGATTAATATCCCAGGCTGAGACAGAGCCATTATGTGGCACCAGCTGGTAAATTGTCCCCTCTCTAGGTACAATCTGCCATTATTATGAGCAGATGCAGCCCACCCACCGCAGTCTTTTCAGTGGGTTTATCAGGCATTACTCCCATAGTAACCCCTCTAACACAGATTACTCTGGTATTTGGCAGAGCTGTCACTTAAAGGGGTATTCCCATCTCACAAATGTAGTTTGTATAGTTAGATATAGCCATACCAATATTATTACTAATAGAATGTATTTATATAAAATGTATAGTTTAGAAGATTTGCCTATTTGTATATCCATTCTCCCACACACATCAGTCAGGCCGTTGCCCCTGGTTACGACCACCGTGGCCATGTAGTAGTGGTGGCCGGCTTGCTCCTGTTCAAACCCACTCTGAGGTAACTGCTGCATTGTGAAAGTACATTTCATGAGCATGCGGAGACACATCTTAGGGTTGTAGCATTTTTGTCTGTGCTTCCAAAACGCAGAGAAACGGATCCTGTTCCAAGATCAATTCATCTCTATGGAGCAGGACCTTTGATCCTGACCATTGTGTTTTGGACTGGTAATGTCCAAACCGCAGATGTGAAAGTACCCTAAGATGTGTCTGCTCATGCTCATGTAATGTGTGTTCACGATACAGCAGTTACCTCAGAGCGGGTTTGAACAGGAGCAAGCCGATCACCACTACTACATGGCCATGGTGGCTGTAACTAGGGGCAACGGCCTGACTGATGTGTGTGGGACAATGGATATACAAATAGGCGAATCTTCTTAATGGTACATTTTATATAAATACATTCTATTAGTAATAATATTGGTATGGCTATATCTAACTATACAAACTACATTTGTGAGATGGGAATACCCCTTTAAGTGGGTTCTCTGGGCTCCAGGTATTGATGTCCTCAGGATAGGTCATCAATATCAGATTGGTGGAGGTATGACAGTCTGCACCCCCCACAGATCAGCTGTTTTGGCCACCGCTGCTCCAGAAACTGTGCGGTGGTGTAAGGAGCTGGGGATCCCCATCCCCACCAGCTATCCTCCAGACCATTGAACACTGGTGTCTGTTTCATGCTACAAGCATTATCCTTGGATTCATTTATAGAACCGAAGCACATCCAGGAGAACATTTATTCAACATCTCGTGATCATCTTGTGGTTGCTGTGGAGGTGGCACAGCTTGTGTAGTAACCAGTCATACGCTCCCAGCAACCCTATAACTATGTGCTGGGTCCAGGGGCGGATTGGCCATAGACCTTACAGGGAAATTTCCCGGTGGGCCGATGCCCAGGGGGCCGCCTTGGCCCTCCTCACGACTGGTTACTGGGGATGTATTTTGTGATGCACTCTGGTATTTGGCTCTGTTGGGGTGGTATAATGTGCCAAAATATAGTATTGCTGGCCCTGCCTTCCATCAATTTGGACCCAACTACAAAATGGGGCCACTTTTAGTAATTTTTCCAGGGCCTCTTTAAGTTCCCAATCCGCCCTTGGCTGGGTCCATGGTGACCATACCTAGTTGTGTTGATGCCTCCACCACTGTCCATGGCATGTTTCTCCTCTGTCCAATAATAACATCCAAAACACACGGCTTCAAACCATCACTCAGGATGTCCCTGATGGCCGGGCACAGGTATTTCAAGATCAGATGTCCAATATTGGGACTCACTGAGCTGTTCCCCAGTTTGGCCTGTAGACAATGCAGAGAAAAAATATATGAGTTATCCTCTGCCATCAACAACTCTATTTCACTATTTCTAGGGTTTCCCATAAAATACATATCCTATCGCTGGGACCCCACTAACAGTCCTATAGAGTTTGAATAGAGTAGCAGTGTACATGCTTGACCACTTCTCCATGCAAACTCCTGCGGTCATGCGGGACTTAGACTTAGACCCTTTCATTCTTGTTATCAATAGAAGGCTGAGAAAGATGGGTGTAATAGAAACTGAAGTGTAGTAACAGTCGTATAAGTGGTTACCCTGCTGTCCTAGGAGCAGCTAAGTAATCAATCAAGATAATTAGCGCCAATAGAGATTATAAATATATATCCCTTACTTTGCCATTCCACAAACTGCCTGGTAGCAGAGTTATATCAATTTGTATTTTAAGGGGGAAGGCGGTAATGGTTCTCATTGAGGAGACACAGCTGTGTTTGGAGACTTGCCTTTCACGCAATGCTTCATGGGAAAAAAGTATGCAAATGAACTGATACTAGCCAAACCACAGACATTTATCTAGAACTCCAAAACAGTGCTGTCTATAGAATAGATGGGTGTCTCTGGTTTGGCTGGTATGAGCTAATTTGCAAATTTTGTTCCCGAAGAAGCACTGAAAGAAAATATGTCTCCGGAAACCACCTTGTCTCTTCATTGAGAACCAGCACCTGAGCTGCATCTACAGCATCTCATTCAGATAACCAGTTCTGCTGCTACAGATGAAAGGCAAGAACCCCCAAAACAGAGCTATCCACAGATGGCTGTCTCTGGTTACCTAGAATGGGTTAATTTATGGCCAGTTGGAGGTGTTCCTAGAGGTGAATTTCTGGATATCCTTTGATTCGCAGATGTGAGTATAATTCACTGATGAATCATAACTATTAGAATTGAGATCTATCGCTGCTATTGGATTTTCAGGACCTTTAACCTATAAATTACCTGTGGTTTGTTTACATGTGCAGTGATTTCTGGATCTGTAGATGACACATAATCAATAATGTCACAGAGGCGGCCTATAACTGACCGCACTGATTCTTATTAACAATGCTTATGCTCAGAAAATCTCATCTGTTATTTTATAAGTTATCTTTTTACTGCACCTCCCAAGCCGATCAATTGTAGATAAATATACTAATGTGAAAAAAATGATTTTGGTGAATAGATTCATGTAATGTCAGTACTGTCCACTAGGGGGCACTACAACATGATGCACATGATGTTATCAAAGCTTAGGGCTCATGCACACAACCATGATCGGCCTGGGAAACATGGTCCGTGTGCTGGCTGCATCTCCTAGGTCGCGGTCCTGTGTCTTAGCCCTGACTCATGTAAGAAAAATGTTGTAGGAAGTGTTGTCATAGGGACAGGGGTAAACAAATAACAGTTTTTTCTCCAGTGGTTTTCACTGTGTAGTATGCATACTCAATATTCGTGCAATTTAGTTTTTGAGGCACATATATCATCCAGTCCTGCCTGACCTTCACTCCTGGGTCCCGACTTGTTCCAAAGTGAGCCACGACCAGGTCTACTGCCGTATTCACAGCCTTCACCAGCCCTGGGGAGAGAGTGCAAAATTGTGAGGGAGTAGCAAGAAGTATTATCGACTTCTAATTTACTGCAGCGTAGAGACGGCGATTTTCTAGGTGTCTGCTTTGTTATTAAAGGGGTTGTCCAGGCTTTTACTATTGATGATCTATCCTCAGGATAGGTCATCAATGTCAGATCAGCGGGGGACAGCAGTATGAGACAGCACGAGCAGTGCGCACGTGGCGTCCCCCTTCTCTCTTCCTGTCCGCTGCTGTCTATGGTCTTTGCCATAGACAGCAGCATCGGACAGGAAGAGAGAAGGGAGACGGCACGTGTGCCCTGTGTGAACTGTCTACTCCTACAGCTGACCCCTGCCGATCTGATATTGATGACCTATCCTGAGGACAGATCATCAATAGTAAAAGCCTGGACAACCCCTTTAAGTCACAAGGCACATATGTGCCCATTCTAGACATAGGTGTGGGTGCCAGAGGTGAGACCTGCACCTATTTGACATTGGTAACATATCCTAGTGACATTCGTCACACATCCTAGTGATATGCCGCCAAAGTGTGAGATGGGCCGACCCCTTTAAGTACAGATGGAGCAGTTTGTAATTTGACTATGATATGTCACAAAAGCAGTTGAAAGCCGAAAAAATTCTTGTGACTCATTAAGTGTCAAGAAAAGGAATTTTACATCGGTATGTGAGCTAATAAGAAACCAGCCGACTCTTGAATGCAGATTTGGATGTGACCTGACTCTAAATCATGAGCTGTCACCTATGCTGACATGTCTATTTTAGTGACTACTTGCATCCTTCATTTAATAACAATTCTATTTCTATGCTTATGACTCTGTGTTGTGCTATTCCTATATTATTCCTTCTAGAAGTTATGAATGAATTGCTATCAGTTTGCAGTGGAGGTCCAGATGGGTGTTACTAGTTGGGGCTGTGTCCCTGCACAGTCTGACACTGGCAGCACTGATTGGATAGTATCACACTGTGCAGGAACACCTCCCTCCTGGTAACACCCAGCTGGATCCTCATCGCAAGCTTCTAGCAATTTATTCATAACTTGTAGTAGGAGGAATAGAGGAATGGCTCATTTCAATGCAAATTCAAAGCAAATTAATGTGCTGTATGATGTACATGTTGGAGTGGATGTGCCATAGGTGAGGTGCTCATGAGACTGCTATGGGATACGTGGAGAGACAGGGCCCATTCCAGGTTGGTCTCATTCCCAATGTTAGTGGGGTGGGAGCAGTTATAAGAAAGGCCCAATTGGTGCATTTGCTATAGTGCTCCTGACCTCTGTGTACACCAAGGACCTTACCCCTCTTCTGCAAGAGATCAATAGACACAGATTCAACGCTGCTGTCCGGGGACAGACAGAACTCCGCCGGGGGGCGCTCCGTCACTGAGAAGTAGTCTGGGAAGAAGTCACTGGAGATCAAAGATGAAGGTTTTCCTGCCAGGAGAAAAAACATAGAACAGTTAGGAGGGAGCAGGAGAAAAATAAGATGTCAGCGAGGAGAATGATATGAAAGTCAAGAAATTCATTCCAAAAGACAAATAATAATGTGCGATAACAGGAAAAGTGAGAATCAACGTAACTGAGGCCTACTGAATCTACCACACGCTCTCCTCATATACTGGTCACTGCTAGAAGTCACCTGCATATATTTTATCCATTCATTCCTTAGCAGTTCACTATCTCATTTTTCATACGATACAATAAATTCTTTTATCCCACACACATCTTTCTTCAACTCGTTTTTTCCTAAATCAGTATTTCACTATATAATTAAAATTAAGTCTTTAAATATTTTGCTCATTCATTCAGACATTCATTCTCTCCCTTCATATCAATGTGTATATAAGATGACTATACGGTACTTACTAAAATAGCCTTTGTTAAAATTCTGTGCCCTTTTCTATATTTTATAAGATATGGACCCAGGTTTTTGTGCTGTCCTTAGGGAGGTCCTGTCCGTAAAATGGCTGCTGATGGAGGGTCATGTGACCAGGCAAATCACAATCTCCTCCATTCAAACACATTGGACCTGCACTAAACTCCCAACAGTGCAAGTGCAGATGGCCGATGCATTGTATCTGAATGGAGGAAAAATCACGTTTAGGTGATTTTTGTGGTCACATGACCCTCCATCAGCTGCCATTTTATGGACAGGACCTCTGTGTAGACAGCTCAAAAGACTTGGCAAACAAGGGAGCATACCTTAAAGGGGTTCTCCAAGTTATATATATTGATGACCTATCCTCAGAATAGGTCATCAATATCAGATCGGCAGGGGTCCGACACCCGCCGTGCCAGCGCTGCCTCCTCTTCACTGTTTACATGCTGGCCGTAACAAGGGTAGTGGTGAGTAGGTGTAATTACACCTCACCGCCTCATTCATTTCAATGGGAAGAATCGCTCCAATACAAGTCTATGGGAGTGATTCTTCTCATTGAAATGAATGGGGCAGTTAGGTGTAATTACACTTACTCACCGCTCGCCATGTTACGGCAAGCAAGTAAACAGTGAAGAGGAGGCAGCGCTGGCACGGAGTGCGCCTCTTCTTCAAACAGCTGATCAGCGGGGGTGCCAGGTGTCGGACCCCCGCCGATCTGGTATTGATGCCCTGTCCTGAGGATAGGTCATCAATATATATAACTCAGAGAACCCCTTTAAGAAATATAGAAAATGTTGCAGAATATAAACAAAGCCTATATTAGTAAGTGCCATATAGTCATCTTACATTGGTCAACAGTAACCAGAAAGTGGCCAACCCCTTTAAGTATCATTACAATTCATTCCTTTTTTCCTTCTTCTCTCTATTTTTTCCTTCCTGCATTATATTATTCACTCGTTATTCAAATATTTGTCATTGTCACTGTCTTCATGCATTCATTCACTCCTACATTCCTCCCACTGGATATTATGCATTCTGCCCATATCCATCTTCCTACTTCTTTATTTAACCCTCTGCCTTCCTATCATTCATTTAATTCTGGTCATTATTGTATCATGTTTTCATTCCTAGATCCTGCTTCTACCTGGTCTTCATTCACTTCTGCTAAACATTCCTACTTTTTCTACTTATGATTCCCTCTAAAATCCTTCTTGATACAATGCATTGCTTATTTTCATTCATATCATACATTCATTACTAGATATAGACACTGTACAATGCTGACTCATTTGATTGTTCATTCATTTACTCATTTATTCATTTACTTCTAAACCACACTCTTGCTTTTTATTTATTTATTCATTCCAAATGTTCACTCTTAGGCCCCATTCAGACGACCGTGTTTCACTGTATGGCGGCGGCCTCAGGAAGCGCACGGCGTCATAGCAACCAATGACGCCGTGCGCTCCCGTCCTCTGGGGCAGCACAGGCCGGGCTTTCATGGCCCGTATACTGCCGTGAAACACGGTCGTCTGAATGGGGCCTTAGGCTCCATTCACACGTCCGTATTTTTCTTTTCCAGATTTTCGGTCCTTTTTTTGTGGATCCGTGTTTCTGCAAAAACCTTCCGTTTTTACCAATTGTACATCCGTTCCATTTTTCCGCAAAAAAAAAGGAAGGAGGAATATATGTTGGTAGGGTATTTCTTTCTATTTCCTGAAAACGGATCCGCAATTGCGGATGACATGCGGGTGACATATTGATGCATTCCGCATGTCATTCGCATTTTTTGCGGACCCATTGACTATAATGGGACCACGGACCACATATGCGGACAAAAGTAGGACAAGCTCTATCTTATTTGCGGATCTGCATAACGGAACGGAACAACGGATGCGGACAGTATACGGAGTGCTGTCCGCATTTTTTTCAGGACCCACTGAAATGAATGGATCCGCATCCTATCTGCATGATTTGCGGATCGGATCAGGAAAGAAAAACAGGACGTGTGAATGGACCCTTATTATACGTCATTCCTACATATACCCTCTTTATAAAATTGACTCATTCTTTCATTTATAGCTAAATTGCACTTTGCGTTTTATTTATTCATTCTAAATTTCTACTTATCATTAATTCATTCATTTCTAGATGACACTTTATAAAATTGACTCATTTGGTTGTTCATTTGGTCCTTCATTTGCTTATTAATTTTCAGATTTCTCTCATATTAGTATAACCTTGCCCATATCTTCTAACCCATTGTCTTCAGCCCCCCCCCCATCATACTCATGTAACTCAGCATCATTCACTTCGCACCGTGGAGGCGTGAGTGTAAATGGTTGCCATTGATACTGCTTGGAAAGTCGAAGAAATGGTTCCTTCTCACTATCTTCGTCTCCTGCCTTCTGTCCAGACTCCCAGAGAGTCCCGTTAGTCCATGAACTCGGTCGAGGCATAGTGGGTTCCGGCGTCTATACTCTCTCCACTTCAAGGCTTGAGGGGACAGGTGATTGGCTACGCAGTGGTCGCAGACAACAAGAGCAAAGAATCAGAGAGAGAGAGAAGGAAGAAGTGACCAAGGTTAGTGAAGAAGAGAAAGAGGTCAAGTGAAAAGCAACAAACAAATCCCAGCGCCCATCTCCAACTCATGTTAGTAATAGCAATAGAGGGGCCTTGCAAGTGAGCCACTGAGGTCCAAGGAGATAGGGAGCCTGAGATTCTTGACCAACACCCACGAGTGGTGGGAACCTAGGATACAGGTACTGAGATGCTGGAAAACAAAAGGCTCGGGGCCAAGCTAACCTTGTCTCCTATAAAGTATATGAGCCAGGCCTTTCCATCCTGGGATGTGGTGGTAGGATGTCCTTGTGAAGCAACATAGTAGAAGGCTCCATGTTCATACTTTCTTGGAGCTCTCCTACCTACCCTACAAATACCCTTTAGTGTGTGTCTACATTTAATCACAACCCTGAAGAACCACGTAGGTACCTTGAAGTACTTCTTCCATATCACACAGCTCTAATTAATTTCTGAAGGAATACGCAACATGCATGCCAAATAGGGAACTGAATAAAAAAGTGTTCAGTACATAGAACCCATCATCGACCACTGGTCTTCTTGGGCTCATGTTCCTCTGTGTTTTACATCTTACTCTAGATGCCCAATCACAGTGATGTAACCATGGTTGGCAGCCATGACAGGAGCAACAGGGAACCAAGCAGACCAAGGCTCTTCTACGGGTTTATTTACACACACATCCATAGGTGGATGTGTACATAGACCTATCTGTCCATTCCCTCTCTAGAATCTAATAGTTCCTGAAACGGTCAGCAAAATTTTCTTCACAAAGTTGCATGTGAGTAGTCCATGCCCATGACAGCACGTCCTGGCAGCTCAGCGTTATCAAGGGATTGAAATTTTCAACTTTCTTCATTCTAGCACAGGTAAGAACATGAAAGGAGCAAGCAGGTTGAGCAGGAAGTGTTGCCATGGTGACAGACTCTTTTTTAATAGGACACCTATGATTTCAACACCAACTGGATTCCAATTTAAGGATTATAAAACTTTAAAAAGAATGTAATCCATGAAGTTCTCATACCATTAACAGGTCTTGAGAGCATGATATTTTCAGGGACTCGTTTGGCTTTTTCCTCTTCATTTCGGCCAGGCTGGGTAACCTCATGGAGTACTGTGTTCAGCAGGGGTAGAGAATTAATGGCTGGAAGTCCATGCTTTGTCACTTGTGTGCTTGGTTCCTTGAGCGGTTCTCTCTTGACTAGTGGCCTTGGCACCTCCATCTTCGGAGACGCTTCATATTCCCGAGTGGGTTTGGCAGCTCCAGGTAACGTGGTCCCTCGGACCTGTGTGGCTCTTAAAGGCAGAAGATTGGCTGAGACTGGACAGGAGCGACTTCTAGGTGGTTGATTCTCCTTTGCTTTTTCTGGAGATGGAGAGCTGGAGGAACCAGAGTCCATACTTTGAAAGAACGTGGCATTACTTCGAATTGGAGAATAACTGCCTAGTGGAGATGGTCGGGTTGTTTCCGGTGCTTGCTTTGCATTCTGATCATCTCCGATGGCCGTCAGTCCATCAAGAGAAAGTTTACCAGGCACATTGATCACTCTACTCTTGCCAACATTGACCTCCATCTGCCCGGCCAGAGTGACTGGTGCCGACGATTGGGACTCTGATGCATTATGTTGACTGGAAGAGCGATTGCTGGACAGTCCGTACAGCTGGGATAGACTAGAAGTGAAGTGACTGTGCAGGGGACGAGTTTTAGGTTTGCTAAAATGATGCTGGAAAACAAATGGCTGTATTGGTAAGGTGGTCGGACGCTGGTCTTTGCTGTAGCGGAAAACCGGTTTGGCTTCTGCTCCCATACCTGACAAAACAAGACACAACAAAGTCCATGAGATCATGTGGACATATAATAATATTACATCCTGGAGTTTCAACTGATTAATCCACAAAGACCTAACCAACAAATGTTATTTGATAAATTATCTGTAGGTTTTCCACTGATGTTATCAGGTGAACAGTTAGGACATTTATGTTGTATGAGTTATCCAGTTGCTCAGTGCACAGTGTCCAGGCCTTCAACAGCATTTCAGAGATCCAATGAGTGGTCTGCATCTCCAATGACTCATGAGAGATGTCCCACAAATGGTATTACTTCATGAAACCCCTGTGTGATGGACCCAGGGGCGGACTGGGAACTTAAAGGGGCCCTGGAAAAATACTAAAAGTGGCCCCGTTTTGTAGTCGGGTCCAAACTGATGGAAGGCCGGGCCGGCAATACCATATTGTGGCACATTATACCACCCCAACAGAGCCAAATACCACAGCAGCACAAAATACAACCCCAAAAACTGCCGTGAGGAGGACTCAGGCGGCCCCTTGGGCATTGGCCACAGGGAAATTTCCCTGTAAGGTCTATGGCCAATCCGCCCCTGGAAGAACCTCTGGATGCCTAGACTTCGCTCTCTGATCTATACAATAGAGGGAGGGGATGAGATGCAAAAACAATAGGCCAGATGTCTAGACACAAAACTTTACATTCTTTATGAAAAGAGAATTCATCATGACAGTCTGGACCGGAAGGAGGAGAAAAGGATGTAATCTTTATGTCTACTGTAGTCTATAATGATAATACTCTGTAGACAGACTATATAGAACTGGTATCTCACCACTTGTTCTATGTATGGTGGGATTATTAGTTATATTAGTTTTTGTATAGTGGTAGCATACACTTATCCCTTACTGAAAGAGCAAGTGTACGCATTGCCCTGACTGTGTGATTAGATGTTCTTTGTGTTGATGGTGTAGCGTACTGTTCTAATGTAAGAGAGTGGCCAGAAGCATAACTAAACTTAGAAGTGATATCAGATGTGTGCGGAGGTATTTCCATGTGTAAACAGCCTAAGGGCTCGTTCAAATCACTGATGTGAACGAGCCCTAAATTAAAGGGTTTTTTCCAGTCTCCTGACATTGATGAGCTATCCTCAGGATATGCCATTAATATCTGATCTGTAAGGGTCTGACACTCCGCACTCCCGCCAATCAACTGTTCCCTGCAGTCTCTGATGCTGCGACTAGTACTGTAAATGAAACACGTTCAAAGTGTAGTGGTCATGTTGGGTTACTGCAGTTCAACTCCCATTCACTTCGATGGGAGCTGAGCTGCAGTAACCCAGTACGGCCACTACACTTTGAATGGAGCTGTCTGCTTCCTTCTCCATTCAAAGTCCCAGTGCCAGAGGCTGCAGGGAACAGCTGTTCAGCATGGGGTGTTGGGTGTCAGACCCTGACCGAGCTGATATGAATGACCTATCCTGAGGATAAGCCATCAATTTCAGGAGCCTGGAATAACCCTTTTAAGACTGAAGGGTGATGGCTTTCTTTCAGTTTCTCCCTCTCTGCAAATTCCCTAGACACTGCCCTGTGTTACACCATCATGTACCGTTACTGAATTTCATTATAGTATGATCTCCAGGGACAGCATACCGCAGAGCCGTTATATGAAGGTTAACTTGTGTAATATCAGTTATTTATCCATATATCATATAATTACATATCAGCAGACTGATTTTCATTTCCAGGTGAACGGGCTTGTACTTGTATAATGTAAATATTCATTATTTTCCCATGTGGGGAACACAAGGCCTAATACTGAGGCTGTTTCATCCATCGCCTTCACTCTGACGTTACAAGCTGCTCATAATGAGGTTGAATCAGAAGGCGAAGCAGGTTCTGCCGCTGTGTTATGTTGGCCCCAATCCAGATTCCTCAGCTCAGCCCAAAAACAAGAAAAAAAATAAGTAAATCAGTATTCTCAAGACGAGGCTCGGAGCAGAAACCGCAATGATTCCCAGGGAAATTCACAAGACTTTTATCTGCGGCGTCTGCACGGATTCACCGCTGCTAAACCACATCATATGTTTAGTTCTGCTTATTAATCAGTGCACAAGGTCTGTGATCAATGTGAATATAAACCATCATATCGCCCCCTGATGGTTCACTTTACATGGTTCATAGGAAGATGGGGTATATTACAATGCCATAAGATCCCTGGAAATCTACCGTACAGTAAACTGCTTCTCCAGACTGTCAGAAGGCTCTATCCACATTCATTTCAAGAGTATCGCCCCACTGTAGAGGCATATATTGCCATCTGTCGACCACAGAATCTCTTGCAAAAAAAAAATATACCGCAGGGTATATGTTTTTTATGTGATGCGTGATGACAGGAAAGCATATTCAGCTATGATTTTCTAAATAGTAAAAAAAATGCGTATACTGACATATAACGTCTCGATGGAGGGTCAAAGGGTACTGTTCTGACCTCTGTTGGGTAAAGGCTGCTCCATAGATATGTTAAATGTTATCCTTAAACAATTAAGGATCTCTATGCTTACGCCCTAGAGGATAAAACGTATCTGAGTTCTTTGTACAATGATGACTGTGAAGGAACAAGTCTTTTTTTGAGCTTCCCTAATGTCTTTTTTAGCCATATTATTCTGTATCAGCTGCACAGCTAGATGCATTTCACTCAGAAGCAGGGGGTGTCTCCCTTCTGCCCACACTGTACTGCTGTGACGTCCTTTTCCTTACTTCCTATTATGTTTGTTTTCAACTTTGGAGCTCACAGAACAGATGAAGAGAGATTCACAGCCTCCAAATTGCGGATCCGGCCGTGTGCGTACTGCATTTCGCAGAACGCACATGGCCATCCCTATGGTAGAAAAGCCTATTCTTGCCAGCAATTGTGAACAGGAATAGGACATGCACTATGTTTTTTGTGGGACCGTGGAACGGAACTACAGATGAGGGCAGCACACGGTGTGCTGTCAGCATCTTTTGTGGCCCCATTGAAATGAATGGATCCGCATCCGTTCCTCAAAATTGAGGAATTTCGAGTATGTGATAAAACCTGTAGCTACATTACAGCCATGCCCAAGGTGGGGGCAGTGGCCGGAGACTTATGGCAGAAGCCCAGGGTGGCCGAGTGCAGTAGTCACAATGGCTCAGGCACCCTCTTCTGCGGGGACGTTGTCCGGTTGTACGTGTACTCTTAGGCCAAAACTAGCAAACAGTAACTGTTCATGAGGGAAAAGTGTCCTCCTAAAGCATATTCTGTGCTCCCTTGTTCTGATCCCCAAAATGTCTCCAAGTTATCAGCATGGGAGGGGTTAACACCATATATTGCTGGTTTCATATAAAAAACACCTCCTAGCTGGATAGAAGTAGAAGATTCGGTGTAGGCTCCGGGCTGGTGTCCCCGGACACTGATGTTACTCAGTAACCAAACAAACCACACAACCCATTACACGACGTGCGGCGGCTCCACCGGCCATGAGGGAATGGATCACACGTGGAGGGACCAGCATCTTACAGAACATCCTCTCACAGTCACAACGATGGCGCCATCATCTGAGTCTTATCAAATATATGTCAATGGTGGAAACAATAAAGCACATACGATACATACATATGTTATTTCTACAGTTCTGCGTAAAAAAACTACTATATAAACCAGGGCTGTGGAGTCGGTAAGCCAAAGCCCCGACTCCAACTCCGACTCCTCAATTTCCCCTGACTCCGACTCCCAATCCGACTCCGACTCCCTCAAACATGGAGCATGTTTAAGTGATAACTTTAAACAAACTTTGCATAAATCAATAGTACAGATGTGTGAAGACAAAAAGAGTCTGTAATTTATGTTTTACTAGATCTCTTTACCCTGAACTTTCAGTATCAGGCTTCTCTGGATACAGCTCACTAAGGGCCTGATGTATGAAAACTGTCTAGGTCTAAGACTTTCTTTGTTGCCCATAGCAACCAATCAGAGCTCCCCTTTCATTTCTCCAAAGCACTATATGAAATGAAAGGGGAGCTCTGATTGGTTTCTATGGGCAACAAAGAAACTTCTTCACCTAGACAGTTTTCATACATAATGCCGGAGGTGTTTTACATCAGAGGAAAAGCAAACTAAAACATACTGTTATGCACAGTTTATTGAAAGTTTAGATATACTAAGAAGTACTTGCCTTAAAGGGGTTTTTAAGGGCACAATGATTCACTGGCTGACAGACAGTTTGCTCTTACTATGTCTCCTCAGGCTGTGGGGGGGTCTTCAGCAGTTATTAGCATATATTACTCTGACAGAGCAGGAGGTTGTGATCTCTAACACAATTACAGGTAAAGCCATCCTTCTCAGTCCTCAACAAATTTTGCTTACTGAGGTCACTCCTGCTCTCAGCCAATCAGTTAAGTCTTTCTGGTCTGCAGGTTACCATAGAAACCTGTGTGCAGTGAGAGACCTGCTGAACTGTCTATAGTTCATGACTAAAGTAAAATCTACTGACCACTGTATTTAGAAAATGTCTTCTTTTATCTGTCTGTCACGCGAGGTCGGGTTCGCGCTCCCTCTGCACGACATCGCCGGACCTCTCCGCCCCCCTAGAGACGAGCAATAGGGAATTGAAGTGCTGGTCTTGTCAGCCAGCACTTCATGAGTTAATTCTCTGTTTGGGTTTAGCCATGTGGTGCTGATCACACCACATGGCTACTTTACATATTGTTTGGACAGCTTGCTCCGCCTCAGGTCATGTGATGCTGGCCACATCACATGATCCTGGGCGGGCTATTTAAAGATGGCAACTGCCTCACTCAGATGCCTGTGATTAGTCTTCTGAGATCAGTGCTGTGTGTTGGACCTTGCTGTTGATTATTGGTATATTGGATTTTGGCTTTGGACTTAGACTACGCTTTTGTGATTCCCCTCGGTATTTGACGTGACCTCCTGTTCTTGACTTGGCTTGCTGACTATTCTGCTATTGTGTTTGTTCTGTCTGTGTTCGTATTTCCCTGTGTTCCCTTCCCTTCCCTGTGCACGTACTCAGCATAGGGACTGTCTCCAAGTTACGGTTTTGCCGCCTAGGGCATCTACTGTAAGTAGGCAGGGAAAGAGGTGGGGTTCAGACAGGGCACACTATCCCTTGTTTCCCTGTCGTGACACTGTCCCTTTATGATGACAGCTAATTTTTGTAACTAGTGAGAAAACCCCTTTAATCCTGTTTTCTCCAGCAGATCTGAGATTAGTACAGCCATTTCTTCCCAGTGCCTTTTTCCTCTGATCTGTAGCAGAGGAGTTTCACTTCTGAGCATCTACATGAAGGGCAGTACACAGTCATCTCAACTGAAAGCCTAGATCCTTAGATCAGGAATAGAACAGACATTTCTAGGACATTTCATCATGTGCCCAGATTCTTATGAAAATATATTCAGCACATACTGCATTGAACTAAATGTACCAATTTATTATATATTTTAGGAGCAGGAGTCGGTCCATTTTATACCGACTCCGACTCCACCAAAATGGTCACCGACTCCGACTCCACGACTCCGACTCCACAGCCCTGATATAAACTGCATTAAAACCTATCGGGGCCAAGAGGTTGGAGTCTGCTACTTTTAGAGCTCATGCACACGGCCGTTGTTCGGCCGTTCCATGCACTGAGGACCGCAATTTGTGGTCCCCAGTGCACAGGCAACATTCGCAGACAGATCCAGACCCATTCAACTTGAATGGGTCCATGATCAGTCCGCACCACAAAAAAAAAAAAAAAATAGAACCTTTTATTTTTTTGCGGTGCGGAGGCACAGACAGAAACCCTACGGAAGTGCTCCATAGAGCTTCCGTGGGGTTCCATGCCTCCATTCCACACCGCACCTTCCGGATTGCGGACCCATTCAAGTTCGCATCCCATGCGTGCACGCTTATCTGCTGTTCGTGTGCCGCAATGCGGCAATGGCCAGGCAACGGCCAGTGCATGAGCCCTTATCCTGTTGATAAAAGAAGTCCAGAGATGGGGGCTTCTGTGTGTGAATGTATGTGTACGTATGTGTCTGTGAATGTAGAGTATGTGTATATATATGTTTGTACAGTATGTGTGTATATACTGTATATTTGTACAGTATGTGTGTGTATGTATGTGTGTATATACTGTATATTTGTACAGTATGTGTGTGTATGTATGTATGTATGTATATACTGTATATTTGTACAGTATGTGTGTGTATGTATGTGTGTATATACGTAAGGGCATTATGTGTTTGTATGTACAGTATGTGTGTATATGTATGTACAGCATGTGTATATGTATGTGATTGTATATGTGTATGTATGTCTGTGTATATGTGCAGCATGTGAGTATTTGTGAATGTATGAATGTATAAATGTATGTACAGTATGTGTGTATCTGTGTGTGTATATGTATGTACAGTATAATGTATGTGATTGTATGTATGTATAGTATGTGTATGAATATGATGTATGTATGTGTGTGAATGTATATGTACAGTATGTGAGAATGTATGTGTGTATATGTGTATTTATGTATGTGTGTATGTGTTTACAATGTGTGTCTGTGTATGTTTTTATGTCTCTGTATATGTCCGGGTCTATATTCATACTGTATATGTGTCAATGTGTGTGTAAGCATCAATACTGTGTACCTCTGTATCAGTATGTATATATGTATAATGTCTCTGTATGTATATGCCCATGTGTTTGTATATGTATGTGTATCTCAGTATGTATAGGTCTATGTGTATGTGAGAATACGTATATATTGCAGCATATACACAGTATCCTCCCTGTATGTATACGTCTTTGTACAGTATGCACTGTATGTCTGTAAATATTATTTCCTCTACGTTCCTCCGGCAGCACAGAAGGGATCTTCAGGTCCCATGTCCCCTCGGTAGGACCGCCCACCTAGATAATAAAATAAAAAAGAGTAAGGATTAACCCCTCCCTATCCTCACCCCCAGGAGGGGTATATAAGGAACCCAGCAACAACAACCTCTGTGTTTTTCAAGTCCTGGTCTCCTCAGGTGTACTCACCTGATACGTAGGTATTTTATGCCCACCTATGGTATGTTTCTTTTTTTATTTATTTATTTTTCTTTCCCTTTAGATTTGGCCCTGCGGGGACTGGGCTGCTTCATTCACCTTAGTGCCAGTAGTTCTGGACAATGGTGTTTTTATGGCCGTTTTAGTGCACTTTACCAACGTGTTTCTGGTGCCAGTGTACTTCCTGTCTGTGTTCCAAGCCTCTCTCTCAATGTGTGCTCCCTTCAGCATTGATAGTCTATGGGCAGCGTGTCACTTCCGGTGACGTCACGCCGCACTTCCGGTTTGCGGCTCCGTGCTTGCCGTGCTGCAGACGCCGGTTCCGGATGGCGTCCAGGCTTTCCAGGGCTGATTTCCGCTCATGTAAGGTATTTTAACCTGGGGGTCTGGTCTGTTCACTGTTCCTGTGTCTGTGGCAGCCGGACCCCTGGGATTGTTGAAGTGAGTAACCCCTGCTTTGCTTGGTTCACTATTTTTGCCCATACTTTAGCTGTGCATACATGTCTGATCTGAGGTCTGATGTTGTTCTGAGGTTTGCCTGTATTGTACCTATGCCTGATCTGGGGTCTTTATTACTTCTGACTCTACTTCTGCCTATTTTGCAGATGTCTAGTCAGAAGAGGAAACAGAAGAGCAAGCACAGAGCCTGTGTGGCCTGCGATCAGCCCCTTCCAGATGAGCAGCAAGGAGATCTGTGTAACTTATGCTATGCACCCAAGCAGCCTGTAGTTAAACGGTCCTTGTGCATCAGTTGTCTCAATGTTTTGCCTGAAGATGCGTCTTCTAACATCTGTACAGCATGTACTATTCCGGAAGAAAATTATGATTTTATGAAGGATGCTAAACAATTTTTTGCTTGGTTTAAAGAGAACATGCATGACATGCCTCCCCCTGCAAAAAAGCATAAACTCATAGCCTCCAGGAGAGCTTCCTCCTCATCTGATAAAGATGTTTCTTATCATGGGGATACTGATGATGAAGATATTGTTGAAGATTACTATTTGTTTAAAAAGGAGAATTCTGATAAGCTGATTAAATATGTCAAAAAGAGCATTGAATCAGGCAGTGATGTTGGGACTTCTCAAAATAAGGACTGCTTATTTTATTTTCCTAAAAAGAAATCGCAGGTTCTTCCGGTGCATGAGACCTTAAAAAACATTATGCAGCGTGAGTGGAAGAAACCAGATAAAAGACTGGACCTAGGACCCAGGTTTAGGTCCATGTACAGAGTAGACCCTTCCGCCTCTGAGAGCTGGGACTTGCCGTCCAGTGTGGATCCAGCCATAGCTAGACTGTCAAAGAGAGCGTATTATCCAGGGGATGACACTACCATGCTTAAAGAACCTCTTGACAGAAAAACTGATACATGCTTGAAAAGAATGCATATTAATTCTGCAGCCTTGGCAAAAGCTGCCCTTGCCTCTGTGCCTGTGTCTAGAGCTGTACGTTTGTGGTTAAGTGAATTAGCTACTGATGTTGATGATGGAATTTCTCGTGATGAATTGTTACATCAGATTTCTGCTATTAAAATGGCGGCTGAATTTTTGTGCGATTTTCCGTTGGATGTCCTCAGAATTGCTTCTAAAAACATTGCGGTGACTAACTCTGCTCGTAGAGCGGTTTGGCTCAAACCCTGGACCGGAGACATAGCATCTAAAATGAATTTTGTTGCTTTGCCTTTTGAACCAAGTAAATTAGTGGGGTCTCAGCTGGATAAAGCAATGGAAGAGAATAAGAAGGATAAAGCTCTGTCTCTTCCACAAAATTTTCGTTTCAGGAGACCCTTCCGTTTTCAAAGAGGCAGAGGAAATTTCAGAGGACGTTTTCACCATGACAGATCAGACCGCAGATTCCGTGGTAGATACCAGGAAAGAGACAAGAAGAAACCAGGAGATGTTCCACCTAAGTCTGATTTCTGACGCCAGGTCGTCTATGCAGGTTGGCGCAAGATTAAAAGATTTCTATCAAGGCTGGTCAGAAATTACATCCGATGCATGGGTTCTGAAAATAATAAGGGAAGGTTATTTGCTGGAGTTCCATCACCAGCCAAGGAATCATTTTGTTCTGAATCAGTCAGGAGATCAGAGAATCAAGGATCTACTGAAGGAATTCATCCAGAAAGGAGCACTGGAACCTGTACCAGCACAGGAAGAATTCAGAGGGATCTACTCGCGAGTTTTTCCCGTACCAAAACCAGAACAAAAATGGAGGTTGATAATAGATCTGCGTTATCTGAACAAGCATCTAACCAAACCCAGATTCAGAATGGACACAGTAAGATCTGCTCTGCACATTATCCAGCCAGAAGACGTCATGATCTGCTTAGATTTAAAAGACGCATACCTGCACATACCCATTCACCCCAAAAGCAGAAAATACCTCAGACTTGCCATAGAACTGCAGAACAAGATTCATCACTTTCAGTTCAGAGCTCTGCCATTCGGGCTATCCCCAGCCCCAAGAATCTTTACAAAGATCGCCATCGTCTTAGTAGCAGCCTTAAGATTGCAGGGTTGCAAAATTGTACCGTACCTCGACGACTGGTTGATCGTTGCCTCCTCAGTGTCTCTCCTTCTGTCGCAGCTCCAACTAATAACGGAGATGATGAACAAGATTGGTTTTCTCATAAACCATCAAAAGTCTCAGCTTGTTCCCACCACAGAGATCCGGTTTTTGGGGTTCTTCCTCAATTCAATATCCATGACGATTCGCTTGCCAGAGGAAAAGTGTCTTCTGATCAGGAGTCGGGTCAGACATCTCATCAGGAATCCTCGCCTGCCAGTAAGATCAGCCATGAGTATCTTGGGATTGTTAACAGCATGCATAGATGCCGTCCCTTGGGCAAGAGCACACATGAGAAGTCTTCAAAGCGACATATTGAGTCAGTGGAACCGTTCTCATCTGACGCTTGCTCGTCGGATTCGGGTCTCTCAATCAACCTGCAAGGACTTAATGTGGTGGTTGGATATCAGCAATCTTTCTCGGGGAAAGAGTTTTCTACTAAAGGAGCAGACTGTTGTCACTACGGATGCTTCGATCAGAGGCTGGGGAGCACACCTGAATCAGCACTGGATCCAAGGCCTATGGCCGCAAGATGTGGCTCTGATGTCTTCAAACTTCAGGGAACTGAGAGCTATTCATTTAGCACTACTAAATTTCCAAACTTTCCTCATCGGGAAGAGTGTGGTGGTCCAATCCGACAATGCAGCTGCAGTGGCCTATATCAACAGGCAAGGAGGGACTCGCAGCCGAACGCTTCAGGTGGAAACCAGGAAGATTATGCATTGGGCGGAACATACAGTGGAATCCCTTATAGCTATCCACATCAGGGGACAGTTAAACATCAAAGCCGATCTTCTGAGCCGCAAGTCCCTACATCCGGGCGAATGGGCTTTGAACAACAAGTACTTCCAACAAGTAGTGAAAAATGGGGGTTACCCCAATGGGACTTGATGGCTTCAAGGGACAATCGCAAACTAAAGAAGTTTTGTTCCATCAGAAGGTCGGATCGTCCAGACAACCTCGATGCGTTTTCAATGTCATGGAAGTCCCTATTCGTGTATCTGTTTCCACCAGTGCCCCTACTTCCAAGGATACTTGCCAAGATAGCCAAGGAGAAACCGAGAACAATTCTAATAGCCCCAATGTGGCCCCGCAGGGTCTGGTTTCCCATGCTGTGGCATCTATCGAACGGCGTTCACTGGAAGCTTCCAATGTATCCAGACCTGTTGATTCAGGAAGGATTCTTTCATCCTCATCTGAAAAAGTTACACCTGACGGCCTGGTTCCTGAGAGGGAGAGATTAAACGAAAGCGGTTTGGAGGACCCAGTAGTCACTACTCTGCTGGCAAGCAGGAAACCATCTACAAATCTTGTCTACAATAAGCTTTGGAGAAGATTTTCTTTTTGGTTGAGAGAGAAGAGTCGGCAGCTTAACATCTCTAGCATCCTCTCATTTCTCCAGGAAGGGTTTGAGAAGGGCCTTAAACCCAATACTCTAAAGGTGCACATGACAGCCATTAATGCTCTCACCGATGGAAAATTCATGCATCATCCTCACATCTCAAGATTTTTTAAAGCGCTAAAAAAGTTGAGACCTCCAATCAGAAACCCATCTGCCTCTTGGGATTTAGCATTGGTCCTCAAAAGACTTACAGACCATCCTTTCGAACCATTAGCGGATGTCGATATTAAATGGGCTACTTATAAAACCTTATTCTTAGTGGCGATAACTACAGCCAAAAGACTGGGAGAATTGCAAGCTTTATCCTCTAGAGAACCGTATTTAAAGATCTTTCCAGATGGTGTAAGGCTAAAAACTATTCCTCCCTTCATTCCTAAAGTCCCATCTGAGGCTAACATCAATAAAGAAGCTTTCTTGCCTGTATTTATGCCTGACCCGTCTTCTGAGGAGGAAAAGAAGTTACACATGCTTGACGTGAGGAGAACTATTCTCGCATACCTGGCCAGAGTAAAAGACTTCAGAAAAGAAGAAAACCTTTTTCTAATATTTTCAGGCCACAGAAGAGGTTATAAAGCTTCTAAAGATACACTAGCTCGATGGATCCGATCTACCATTCATGAAGTCTATACATTGGAAAATCTGGAGCCTCCAGTTCCCATTAGAGCTCATTCGACGAGGGCAACCTCAGTTTCCTGGGCGGAAAAGGCGAATGTTCATCTGCAGGAGATATGTGACGCAGCATCTTGGTCGTCCTCATGTACCTTCATGAGCCATTATCGACTAGTCACCGAAACCAGGGGTCCAGCCTTCAGTACAGGAGTATTGTCTGCCGTTCTACCTTAAGTTTTTGAGTTCCCTCCCTTTTGTGTCTATTATATATCCCTTCTGTGCTGCCGGAGGAACGTAGAGGAAACCAAAATTGTTCTTACCTGTAATTTTGCTTTCCTCTAGTGACGAAGGCAGCACACATACCCGCCCAATAAAGTGTGTTTTTGCAGCAAATTTGTCTAAGTCATTTCACAGAGGTTGTTGTTGCTGGGTTCCTTATATACCCCTCCTGGGGGTGAGGATAGGGAGGGGTTAATCCTTACTCTTTTTTATTTTATTATCTAGGTGGGCGGTCCTACCGAGGGGACATGGGACCTGAAGATCCCTTCTGTGCTGCCTTCGTCACTAGAGGAAAGCAAAATTACAGGTAAGAACAATTTTTGGTTTCTACTGTATTTGTATATACAGCAGCTACAAACACACATACAGTAGGTATGCACACACGTACCTACAGATACAAGACTAATTACCTCAGCATGTATATACGTGTATATCAGGCAGCAGTGCACATGTTACAATGTGTCAGCACTGCAGATGAGCCGGGGAGGACGGTATTCAGTAAGACATGTCTGCCTGGGGCGTGTCCCCTCCTCTCAGCTGTCTGCATCCTCTATTTTTACATGGAATGTCCCCGTCACTGCATTACTCATGATGTCCAGGACCAGGCCTCCGCTGTCACACATAGAATTATCTATCTATAGGATGGACAACAAACAGCACAGAAAAGATTCAGGTTTTTAGATTTCATATTTCCAGACACCAGCAGCTGCCGAGGAAAACCGAAATACTGTAGCCAGCCAGGGATTATCTTCCCTTCTTTCCATGACGCAGCATATTCCCCTGCTCCTGCGGACTGCTGGTTATTGTCTGATACAAAGTGTCTCATAAACAGGAGGATCAATAACAAAAACATATAAATGTTTATAAAAAGATTGAAACAAAAAGATACCGGCCTTGTGTGAGAAGAAGACAGCAGGTCCTGCTCTTATCTCTGACATCTCAGTGTTATCATAGGGACATTCCCACTCCAGCTGTCATTTTTTGAAAAGGGATGCCCCAAAGCTATAATATCCAACCGAAGGCCCCATGCACACGACCATATGTATTTTCGGTCCGCAAAAAATACGGATGACGGCTGTGTGCATTCCGTATTTTGTGGAAAGGAACAGCCGGCCCCTAATAGAACAGTCCTATCCTTGTCCGTAATGCAGACAATAATAGGACATGTTATATTTTTTTGTGGAATCGACATATGGAAACGGAATGTATACGGAGTAATTTCCGCTTTTTTTTGTGGATCTATCAAAATGAATGGTTCTGCAAAAGAAAACACAGTCATGTGCATGAGCCCTAATAGGGTGTATTCACACAACCGTATGTATTTTGTGGTCCACAAAACGTGGATCGGCAACAAAAATACGGATGACGCCCGAGTGACATCCATGTTGCATAGTTTTTTTTTTTTACGGATCCATTGTAAGGTCTTGTTCACACGACCGTTGTGTGGCCGTGGCCGCATTGCGGCCCGCATACGGCGGGTCCGCAATACATGGGCACCGGCCGTGTGAACCCCACATCACGGATTGTAGACCCATTCTCTTGAATGGGTACGCAATCATGGAGATGCGGTGCGGTGCCAAACGGAGGCATGGATCAGAACCCCACGGAAGCACTACGGAGTGCTTCCGTGGTGTTTCTGTTCGTGCCTCCGCACCGCAAAAACATAGAACTTGTCGGACAGTCGGATGCGGATCCCATTGAAGTCAATGGAAGCACCACAGTAGGTGCCCTTGCACTGCGGACCGCAATTCGCAGTCCGCAGCACGGGCATGGCCACACAACGGCCGTGTGAACGAGCCCTAACAATGCCTATCCTTATCCGCAAAACAGACAAGAATAGGACATGTTCTATCTTTTTTGCGGGGCTACGGAACAGACATACGGACACGAGGTGTGAGGTCCGCATTTTTTGGGACCAAAAATACGGTGGTGTGAATGGGGCCTAAGATAGCGTAGACTTAGTCCAGGAGGTTGTCAGAGGACAGAAGCCTGCAATTTCTTTTGTCCGGGCTAGGAAAGGATAGCTTTAGACCCCATTCACACGACCATATGTACATTTCCGCATCTTATCCGCAATTTTGCAGACCCATTCATTTTTCCATAGGAGAAAAAAAATGCGGAATTCACACCGTGCGCATTCCGCATCCATATATTGCGGAAGTTCTCCCTCTAAAAATATAAAGCTAAAGGGGTCGTCCCATTACAACAACTTATAGCTCAGGGGTCAGCAACCTCCGGCACTCCAGCTGCTCTGAAACTACAACTCCCAGAATCCTCCATTCACTTTTGTGGGAGTTACAAGAACATACAAATATGTGTGCATGCTGGGAGTTGTAGTTTCACAGCAGCTGGAGCGCCGAAGGTTGCTGATCCCTGTTATAGGAGACAGGTGTCTGATCAGTGGGGATCCGATCATTGGGGACGTCACCAGAACAGGGGTTGCGTCCCCCGTTTGAATGAAGCTGAACTACATTACCACTACATTCAGCTCTACGGGACCGCCGAGTGTAACCACATTCATAAAAAGGAGGAGGCCATACCCGGGACAGTGGGTGACAACACACAGAAAGGAAACCATAACCAGTGTCAGAGGACATTACAGGGAGGAAAGGACTACAACTCCTAGCATGTCCAGGTCGTTATTATAGAATATCAGAGGACATTTCAGGGAGGAGGTATGTTCATATGCTTCCGCATTGCTGAGAAAAACAATATTTTAATATATGCAAATGAGCCTCTAGGAGCAAAGGGGGCGTGGCCTTTACACCTACAGGCTCTGCTCTCTGCAACTGCCGCGCCCTCTGCAGTTTAACTGACAGGGCCGGGCGTGATGATGTTTTCACTGCCTAGTCCTGTCAAAGTACAGAGGGCACAACAGTTGCAGAAAGATCAGAGCCTCTAGGTGTAATGGTAACGCCCCCGTTGCTCCTAGAGGCTCATTTGCATATAATAAAACATCATTTTTCTCAGCAATGAGGGCACATATGAACATGGGACCAATACAGATGTCTTCAGCTGCCAAGTGCACATGTAACAGGTCAGCCAGTGTCATAGGTACAAATCTGCTGACAGATGTCCTATAACGTAAAAACATGATTTAAACAATAGGTAATTTTCGGATGACACATTCCCTTTACTAACCCTAAAATTGCCCACGCACATTAGATAAGTATCACCTCAACGCTTTTTGGCTGGTAACCATTCCTCCAGGTCCTGCCAATTACATGCACACTTGGCTCAGTGTGTATGTGCTTTCAATGGGGACTCAAGACTCATATGACAGCAGCTCATATCCCTAGGGTAGGATATTGTTACAGTGCGATCCTCCAATCCAAATGTAATCAGTAGGTTCAATTAACCCAGTGTAATTATGAACTAGAAGAGCTACTACAGCCCTATGAATGAAATGATCCCTCACCGCCACTACGGTATGTAGGCTCGTTATGTCTTTATAGGCTTTTAGTGTTCAGAACAATGGGAGGATTGAAATCACCATATCCATGGATGTGCACTCACATGTACACGTAACTATCCGAGCCATCACTTGGGCTGAGGGTATTGCTGAGGATAGGACTTTTGATCCATGTAACATCCCCATGGCAACATTAAATTTGCAGTGCCCAGGACAAGAAGGTTTGTCATGGGGAACAGGAAGCAGAGGGGCTACAAAAACCAGGCCTGTAAGGATACAGCGTTTATCCTGTGTTTTACAGCTGTCTCTATTTAATTACAGATTTAGGGTTGTTTTTATGTCACCTTTATATCTGGCTTTGTTTTCTGCCTGCACCAAACTTATAAACTGTTGCACTATAAAGGGTTATTCCCACCTTAGACAATGGGGGCATATCACTAGGATATGCCCCCATTGTCTTATAGGTGCAGGTCCCTATAAGACAATGGGGGCACTGCGCATGCACAGCCGCCCTCCATTCATTTCTATGGGGCCGCGAAAATTTCCGCCATAGAAATGAATGGGAGTGATGGCCGCGCATGCGTGCGTGCTGCTCTCCCATTCATTTCTATGGGAGCAGCGGAGAGCTGCGCCTGGTGGTGGCCGGAACCTGGGAAACCTGGGGTCCTCCAGGCACAGCTCTCCCCGCTCCGTTCTCGCTGGGATCCGCACCTATCAGACAATGGGGGCATAACCTAGCCATATGCCCACATTGTCTAAGATGGGAATACCCATTTAAAGGGGTTTTCCAACAGTAAATGCCTGGGCCCCTCCTATAGATGATACATACCTGGTCCCCGACACTCATGTCCCCCTGCATTGCTGCATGGCCACCGCTGCATCTCCCCTGTTGCAAAGAACAAAATATATGGAGACAGGGGGAGCAGCCAATAGCAGGCAGTGACGGTGACCCCCCTCCCTAGCGTCACCCGCGATGCTATTGGCTGCTCCCCCCATCGCCAGATGTTTTGATCCATGTGACGGGAAAATGCAGCGGCGGCTGTGCTGGGATCCAGAGGGACGCGGGTTCCGGGGACCGGGTAAGTATCCTCTATAGGAGGAGCCCAGGCATTGTGGGGGGTATTTTTACTATTAGATAACCCCTTTAATAATATATGTGGCGTGATATGGTTTAAATCTGTAGGTGTAAAAGTGGACCGAGGGGTTGAGTGTCGTGAGATGCAAAAAGTTGGGAAAAAAAGCAGCAAAAACACCATCTGCAACTTTTTTATACCACAAAACAGGCATGTCATAGTTCATAAATGAGCCCCATAGTCTTTACATTAAAGAACAATTTGGTGAAGATGGGGGTATAACAGTATCTACATGAAAATATAAGATATAAGAACAACCACAATCAGTAAAAGACAAACATTAAAATGAGCAATGTAGGGATAATAATAAAACCCTCAAAAATACTTTAGGATGAATAGAAAAACAGCAATGCTCCACAAAAGCTATCAATGCACAAAACAACATATGCAGATACATCATAACCAGATGTAAAGAGCTGAAAACTGTCTGGTTCCTATCATCCTTATAATGGAAGCATAACACTACCTGTCACACAATCAGCACTGATATCCAGAGATGTGTAATGTCTAAAATTAAAGTAATTCTCCTCAATATAGAGACCATTCTGATAATGGTTTATGTTTGTATACACGTGTAAAAACTGCTAACTTGTAAAGAGTAGTTACAACCAGATATTACATTTCTTTCTTCTATAGGTGAGGTGCAGTAGTATAGTAGTTATATTCTTGTACATAGGAGCAGTATTATAGTAGTTATATTCTTGTACATAGGAGCAGTATTATAGTAGTTATATTCTTGTACATAGGAGCAGTATTATAGCAGTTATATTCTTGTACATAGGAGCAGTATTATAGTAGTTATATTCTTGTACATAGGAGTTAGCAGTATTTTACATAGGGCAGTATTATAGTTTTCTTGTACATAGGAGCAGTATTATAGTAGTTATATTCTTGTACATAGGAGCAGTATTATAGTAGTTATATTCTTGTACATAGGAGCAGTATTATAGTAGTTATATTCTTGTACATAGGAGGCATATTATAGTAGTTATATTCTTGTACATAGGAGCAGTATTATAGTAGTTATATTCTTGTACATAGGTGCAGTATTATAAGTAGTTATATTTCTTGTACATAGGAGCAGTATTATAGCAGTTATATTCTTGTACATAGGAGCAGTATTATAGTAGTTATATTCTTGTACATAGGAGCAGTATTATAGTAGTTATATTCTTGTATATAGGAGCTGTATTATAGTAGTTATATTCTTGTACATAGGTGCAGTATTATAGTAGTTATATTCCTGTACATAGGAGCAGTATTATAGCAGTTATATTCTTGTACATAGGAGCAGTATTATAGTAGTTATATTCTTGTACATAGGAGCAGTATTATAGTAGTTTATATTCTTGTACATAGGAGCAGTATTATAGTAGTTATATTCTTGTACATAGGAGAGCAGTATTATAGTAGTATTATATATATCTGTACATAGGAGGCAGTATTATAGTAGTTATATTTTTTGTATAGGAGCAGTATTATAGTAGTTATATTCTTGTACATAGGAGGCAGTATTATAGTAGTTATATTCTTGTACATAGGAGGCAGTATTATAGTAGTTATATTCTTGTACATAGGGGCAGTATTATAGTAGTTATATTCTTGTACATAGGAGCAGTATTATAGTAGTTATATTCTTGTACATAGGCAGCAGTATTATAGTAGTTATATTCTTGTACATAGGAGGCAGTATTATAGTAGTTATATTCTTGTACATAGGAGGCAGTATTATAGTAGTTATATTCTTGTACATAGGAGCAGTATTATAGTAGTTATATTCTTGTACATAGGAGACAGTATTATAGTAGTTATATTCTTGTACATAGGAGGCAGTATTATAGTAGTTATATTCTTGTAAATAGGAGCAGTATTATTAGTATATTCTTGTAATAGGAGCAGTATTATAGTAGTATATCTTGATATAGGAGCAGTATTATAGTAGTTATATTCTTGTACATAGGAGCAGTATTATAGTATTATTTCTTGTACATAGGAGCAGTATTATAGTAGTTATATTCTTGTACATAGGAGCAGTAATTATAGTAGTTATATTCTTGTACATAGGAGGCAGTATTATAGTAGTTATATTCTTGTACATAGGAGGCAGTATTATAGTAGTTATATTCTTGTACATAGGAGCAGTATTATAGTAGTTATATTTCTTGTACATAGGAGCAGTATTATAGTAGTTATATTCTTGTACATAGGAGCAGTATTATAGTAGTTATATTCTTGTACATAGGGCAGTATTAGTAGTTATATCTTGTACATAGAAGCAGTATTATAGTAGTTATATTCTTTACATAGCAGTATTATAGTAGTTATATTTTGTACATAGGAGGCAGTATTATAGTAGTTATATTCTTGTACATAGGAGGCAGTATTATAGTAGTTATATTCTTGTACATAGGAGCAGTATTATAGCAGTTATATTCTTGTACATAGGAGCAGTATTATAGTAGTTATATCTTGTAGGGCAGTATTTATAGTAGTTATATTCTTGTACATAGGAGCAGTATTATAGTAGTTATATTCTTGTATATCGGAGCAGTATTATAGAAGTTATATTCTTGTACATAGGAGGCAGTATTATAGTAGTTATATTCTTGTACATAGGAGGCAGTATTATAGTAGTTATATTCTTGTACATAGGAGCAGTATTATAGTAGTTATATTCTTGTACATAGAGGGCAATATTATGGTAATTACCATATATCCTTGTACATAGGAACAGTATTATAGTAGTAGTGAGTCAAAGCTAATTCTTAGAAAGATCACAAATCCTAGCATACTATTAACCTCTAATTTGCAACAGAAAAGCAAAATGTATCTTCATATTTCCACTTACCATCACCTTTTACTCTTGGGTCTCTTTGAAGGAAGTTAAACCCAGAACCTCCAGCATCCAGGGCATTGCATTTCAATGTCTGATCAATACTAGCTTCGGTAGTTGCACATGCTTGGTTAGTACTAGATGTGGGCTTTGAAGTTGTGGTCTTAGTCTCCACATTGTCACTTGAGCAACCTTCACAAGTACGGCTCATGCAGTGTAAAAAGGACATGGGTGGCAGGCTATGACTACGAAACTCTCCATGTTCATAACTTCTACCACCATCCCGATGATACTCTGGAATTGGCGAGAACTCCAAAGAAGAATCCCCACTGGATCTTAACGGTGGACTGGATCCATTCTTTTTTCTGCTTTTGGCTAATTCCAAAAATGATGTTACCCTCTTAGGAGATGAACCCTGGGTATGGACTACTTGACCTTCACTTAATTTGACAGGACAGCTCATCATACGCTCTAGAGACCCTAGTCGGCTGGAAGGGCTTTTGTCCAAGCTGCGATCATAACTTCGAGACCGTTGTCTACCTGTATTAAAGTTTGGTGGTGACACATTTACATAGACTTGACCCTCAATTGTGTCTGACTTGGATCTTTCTATTAGGGGTTTGGGGTCACTTGTGTCTGAACTGGACTGTGGCTGTTGGAAAAGGAAATACTCGGTTGGCTGCACTGGGCTTCCCTTTGTATGGTCATCCGAGCAACTGGTAATTGAAGAACCAGCAGGGCTAGGAGAAGACTGAGATGACAAGTCACATGTGACCAATTTATAGTAATTTTGGGTAGCCACAACTAGCCTTGCTTGGCTTTGGAAACATGAAGTTAGTTCTGAACTTTCTCCATTACATGGCACTGAGTCACAATTAAGATGGTATGAGTTACAGTTGGCATCCAGCTCAGGAGAAGACGAGTGATGGTGGCAACTACATGGCTTGCCTGAAGCTTCTTGAACATGCGAGTCACAAGACATCTTGGATTCTGTGGGTGAACTTTGCAGGTCAAGATAGAAAGCTCCTGTGTCTGGGTGACTGCAAAATGAAGAGTCACACGAGAGACTCCCAGAATTTAGATTGGATCTAGGTTGTCCATTCATCTTGTTATACAATGTACTGAAGTTAACAAGAATCCCATCTGAGCTATTGCACGAGGAGTCACTCACATAGCTCACCTGCTGGTCCATTTCTGACTGGCTTGAAGCACTGTAGCACCTGCAGTGCCTCAGTGAATCTGAACCATTGCAGGTGCACTCTCTGCTTTGTAGAAAATCCTGGTTTCCTAAATCTGAGCTCTCATTCCAATCCAGGGTGAAGCTAGGACCACCATGATGATTCCAAGACTGGTCCTCAATAAGTGAAGACCCTGAGTTGCCATTTGTCCCTTTCTGCAAATCATCAGGTGAAGTCTTCTCTTCTTGCCCATCCACAAGTCCAGACCTTCCCGTCAATATCCATGGCTTCACAACAGGTGGATTATCATGAAGATGGAAAGGAGGCAAGGACAGATCTTGAAACTGAAATCCTGTTTTTGGTCCACCTAAAGCAGTATGGAGATGGAAGGACTTTTCCCCCTCACTTCCACTTGATGTGTTATTTTCATCTTCATCGTTTGGAAGGAATGGGTTATGTCGCTTTCTAGTGATTGGTCCCTGCCAATCTTCTTCCTTTTTGCTCCCCCTTCCTTTCACTAATGGTTCAGAAGTTTGGATTAAACTGCTGTAGACCAAAGAGTCAGCCTGTGATAGGTCCCGTTCTGGTAGAGAAGTAGTTCTCGTAATTCCAAGGTCATTCTTGCTGTAGGAATGGGATCTGTTGGAGGTTGGACAGCGTTGCCTATCTGGTACTTGGCAGTGCACCAGTGGGATATGATGTACTATTAATGTTTCTCCAGCTAGCTTGGGTGGACTATCCATAGTGAGGTTGAGGTCTCCTTTTAGGACATTGGGTACTCTCACCGTCTTGAGGTTGGAGAAAGGTTTTACATATCAATTCAGAAGATATCTGGAGGAAGAAAAAGAATAAATGGATGTTACTAACACTTATCTCGACAGATCAGGACTCCATAATCAATTTTACAATAGTATCGTCCCTTTACGTTTACAATCCAAGTCATCTGCATTGTGGTATAGGCTTTGCAACCCGAGTCCTAACTGGGTTTTTCTTCACCCAGTTTAAAGTTTCAGTTTGTAACTCTAGACATGTATTTAAATATCCTTGCAATGCAAAGTGGCTTGTTGGCAGCCCCTATGGCACTTTACATCCATTAGATAACGGATGTGAAACTCATGGCCCTCCAGCTGTTGCAAAACTACAACACCCAGCATGCCCTGATAGCTGTAGGATGTCCAGGCATGATGGGAGTTGTAGTTTTGCAACATCTGGAGGGCCACAAGTTTGACATCCCTGCATTAGATATTTCCTTCCAGACCCACCTACAACCCTTGCCCCTTGCTACATCCCTAGGTCTCTTTCTTTGTAGACGTATATATATATATATATATATATATATATATATATATATATAAAATGCTCGTGTGTTTGTGATTATTGGAGTACGACTTCCAGCATGCTCCATTCATTTCTATGGAGTTCTGAGAACAGCCAAGCAAGTGTACATCTTGGGAGTTGTAGTTTTAAAAAAAATCATGGAAAATAATGCACTAAAACAATAGATGCAAACATAACATATGGACTAAGCCCTCACTCTAATAATAAAATCTGAGACTCTCAGACAATATATTTTGATCAAAACACATCTGTGCCCACCTACCCAGCGTCACGGTGGTCTCAGTCAGGCAGGTGCTACTCTAAACCTACCTACATGCCTGAACATATAGTGTGCTGCCCCTAGTTACCACGAAGCAACCAATGAGAGGAGGAGCCCGCACACCTACATGTACCACCTAAATCAAGGTCGCCTCTCAGATAGGTGGGGAAAAAGTGTACAAGAATGCTACTCCCAAGATAGAAGCGCATTCACACCGGAAGGTGCTTGTTCAAGACTAATCAAATATCACGGAAAAAGATACAAAACATCCTGCACGATATGATAGTAAATATGTGGATGTGCATGGCTACATTTATAAAATCATAGAAAATAATGCACTAAAACAATAGATGCAAATATATATATATATATATATATATATATATATATAGGCTAATCCCTCACTCTTATAATAAAATCTGAGACTCTCAGCCAATATATTTGCATTAAAACATATCTGTGCCCGCCTACCCGCGCCAAGGTGGTCTCAGTCAGGCAGGTCCTACTCTAAACCTACTTATGGCGTATGGGTATCTACATTCAGGAGAGCAGACCCTGCACATATAGTGTGCTGCTACTAGTTACCTCTGTGTGCATCAAGCAAGGTTTGCTCTTCTGAATATAGATGCCCATACGGCATAGGTAGGTTTAGAGTAGGACCTGACTGACTGAGACCACCTCGGCACTGGTAGGCGGGCACAGATGTGTTTTGATCAAAATATATTGGCTGAGAATCTCAGATTTTAATAGTAGAGTGAGGGCTTAGTCTATATATAATGTTTGCTTCTGTAGTGCATTATTTTCCGTGATTTTATAAATGTAGCCATGAACATCTGAATATTTACTATGATATCGTGCAGGATGTGTTGTATCTTTTTCAGTCAGTTGTAGTTTTACCACAGCTGGAGTGCTGGAGGTTAGCCATCACAGCCTTAGTGTATTGTGACGTAAATTACCAACATAAACTATGTTTAAGGGCTCCACTGATTGTCAATACATACTTTTGGGAAATTTGGGAATTTCTGGACAATCATAACAATTGTGCACAATCATTTATCTATATGGCCCTGGAAAGATGTGACATTGACTGCAGCCCCAGACAAACTGGCATCTGGGGCACAGACCAATCATACCCTGGCACTGAATTTATACTATCACACATACCACCCAACATATTTTCAGTGAAATCTGAGAGACCAGTGCACAAAAACAATCCACTAGTGTCCTACAAAGGTTAAGCACTGAAGTTTCAGCCGGTTACTCATCTTGAGAAGACTAAAATTGCATCTTGTCAGAAATTCCTATCCACAAGCTTCCTCTAAATGTTAAAAGTTATAAAAGTTCATTTCCCAAGACAATGCAGAACTCCCTAATTTCTGAAATCAGTTTTACCAAGGCAATGCGACCATAAATGTTTAACAAGTGCTATACCTCATCAGCTCGTGCAGTAACTCACCCATGCTGGGGCCAGAGCCCGGCTGCTCGTGTGACATACATGACAAGTGGAAACTAATTGAGACCCTCAGCCAAGAATAGATTATGACAACAGCGAACAGGCTTCTTCTGTCCGGCTGAACAACTGACTAGGAGGGAGATAGGAGGAGATACCACAACCAGAGACCAGGACTGGTGGATACACCCAGCTAAGTTGTGGACCAAAACAGATGTAGGAGGAGACCCAGCAGACAGTCAGTCAGTTATACTCAGCTGAGCAACCGGCCAAAATGAGAAAAGACGGGAACGACCCATCAAAATATACAGACTAAAAGATCAACTAAGCTATTTACCAGGAGGGGATATGAGGAAATCTCACAGTCAATGGCCAAGACTGGAAGATATTCCCCATGGAGCCACTGACGAGGACACAGATGAATAATTGGGTGTAACTGCCAGGGTAGCGTTCAAAGTTATGGGGCCCAGAAGCCATGAGGGCCCACATGAACTTCCTCACTCCCTCCTTGACAAAATTGTAGTTCCCCTGGAGAAGCGAATCTTGCACAATTTCTTACCACCTAGTAGCAAAGGGGATGAGAAGAATGAGAGGTTGGGATCGTGATCTCCATAGGATCCACAGCAGCTACAAGGTCTGCTTCTATGGTACAGATACACCCTTGCCCTAATGATACTATCTCAAATATTGACAAGGATGAGCTAGAAGCAGACCCAAAGGCTGGAGGAATTCAGGACATGTACTATAAGTAAATCCATCACATCTACTGACCAGAAGAGAGGATGGAACTAAGACCAAAGCTATGCGGCTAGACAAGTCAACATGGAGTTATATATATATATATATCTAGAAGACCCCATAGTTTTGGAAGAAGGTTTCTTAGCTATATCTAACTGAGTTGGTGACCAGGACATTCTGAGGAACCAAGGCAAGCAGATACATCCACCTAGTTTTCTGACCAAGATACACCTTTCTCTGCTCACTATCCAAAACTAGGTGACTAGAGAAAGTACTGCATATCACAATTAGAGTAGGAAACCATGGAAACTATAAGATATAGATAGACCCAACTGTGTTATTAAGGCTAGACTGGAATAAGTACCCATCAGAGCGTCTGCCTCAGTGGTAGGTGGACCTTAACCCCAAATTAGAATCTTTGGTAAAGCTGAAGACCACCAAATCATGGCCTAAACCAATATATACACCTAGCTACACTCGACTAAGCAGGATTTAGGAAGGAATAGACCCTGGTGTCAATGACACCTAAGACTGGTATCTTCCTAGGAGATAAACCCAACTGAGCCAATGATGGAGATAGCTTGAAAACCACAAAGTAGGATGTCCAGGGCAAATAGATTCACCCACCTGAGTTGGTAACCAGGACATCTCTTCATGAGAAGACAAGGGCTATTTCAGGTATAGAGGGAAACCACTGAGGAGCACAGGTTGAAGTAACGCACAGTAGGAAATTAGTGAAGCGATGGGACAAAAATCTGACACAACAGACACCTGTCTATACACGTCAGACATATGAGCCATGATGTGACTCATTACAGCCACGTTAATCACCTGTACAGCTATGTCTGGTATTGTGATATCCTCCGCTACTTATGCAATTCATAGTTCATCCAAAGAAATTGGAAATAGATCAGTTCCAACAGCTTATCTAAGCTCCTGATATAAAGACAATACTCCTCAGAATACAAATATCCACAAAAAACTCTGTGCAGACACTGAACAAGCAGGGGGTGCCAAGAAATCTCTGCTCTGCAGCTTGGACCCAGAATTATCTGTTACTTTTTACCCTCTCTCAGATCGTAACCTGAGGTGGACAGCTAATACCCTCCACAGATATTCCACTTGTATCAGGGTAACAGGGGGAATATTGAGATTTGAGTGGAGAAAATATAATTGTGACTACACCCCAGACACTTTTCTCAAGTATATCTCTAATATATGCATTTTTGATTGAAAATTCAATAACAGACTGAACAATTGAGATGACTCAATATTGAATTGAAGCAATTAATTGTATTTCAACTGATTTTTCCACTCATTGAACTGTGGGTTTATTGTGTACGGTGTCTGTACCAGTGAATACACCGCTCCAGAGCCCTGCGTCTATTGGATTGTAAGACATAGATCCCATACAGAATACATCTGATAATCACATCTCCAGGTAACAAACTTTCCACTAGTTCTTTCACTTGACCATTTTCCAATGTAGCGGGAGTATGACAAAAAATAACAACATAAAATACAGCAGGGCACAGATTTCATATTCTCTTTACCCTCAAATGAGCTTTTTCCTGTGGCCACACTGACCCCCTACTTACTGTAGTAATGTATCTGTATGAGCTTCCAAGAGAAGGGGGGGCAAGTGACAAATGTTTTCGGTACTATTCTGGCATAGAAAAGTGCGAGTCAAAGACATAAATGTTTTAATGTCATAAAATACTGCTCCTATGTTTAAGACTATAACTACTATAACACTGCCCTTATGTACGAGACTATAACTACTAAAGTAATGCCCCCTATGTACAAGAATATAACTACTATAACACTGCCCTTATGTACGAGACTATAACTACTAAAGTAATGCCCCTTATGTACAAGAATATAACTACTATAATACTGCTCCTATGTACAAGAATATAACTACTATAATACTGCTCCTATGTACAAGAATATAACTACTATAATACTGCTCCTATGTACAAGAATATAACTACTATAATACTGCTCCTATGTACCAGAATATAACTACTATAATACTGTCTCCTATGTACAAGAATATAACTACTATAATACTGCTCCTATGTACAAGAATATAACTACTATAATACTGCCTCCTATGTACAAAAATATAACTACTATAATACTCCCTCCTATGTACAAGAATATAACTACTATAATACTGCTCCTATGTACAAGAATATAACTATTATAATACTGCTTCCTCTATGAACAGTAGCATAACTACTATAAATCTATAATCTACGTCCTGCTTTGTGTTGGTGTGTCATCTATACATGTATTTATACATAATATAGGAATCTATAGATGGAAATGTTGAGACTCATGCAAGTTCCTTGGAAATTATATCATCCGCCCTTCCCATAATAACTTCCAGTACGTGCTGTATGGTGTGTCTAGGATATTCCACTGTTATGTCTGCTGACAACTAGATTTAATATAGGGATTTTTTTACATGCAGATGAAGGTCATGATAAAGTTCTAGTTGTCCAGCACCTAAAACCCCAGTAGTCTGCCCTGTGTCCGGGCCTCGTGAGATAAGTAACGTAGTGAGTATGAGATGTGCACTAAATAGGCCTAAAGTAAAGCTCATCCACTCTGTAAACTCTATGTGGAAGATTTATTAGAACTGGTGTAAAGTAGAACTGGCTTAGTTGCCCATAGCAACCAATCAGATTCCCCCTTTAATTTCTCAGAGCTCCTTTGGAAAATGAAAGGTGGGATCTGATTGGTTGATATGGGTGAGTAAGCCAGTTTTCCTTTACACCAGTTTGGATAAATCTCCCCATGACTAATTTCTTATCAGAACCTGCAAGTCATCCATGGAAATCTGCGCTCTGAGTTTATATGATACCGTGTACCTAGAAATAAAACCTAACTGTAGGCCTCATATATCAAAACTGTCTGAGAGTAAAACTGTCTTAGTTGCCCCTAGCAACCAAGCAGAGCTCAGCTTTCATTTTTCCAAAGCCCTTTAGGAAATGAAAGCTGAGCTCTGATTGGTTGCTATGGGCAACTAAGACAGTTTTGGTAAAGGAGGCCCAAATATTTGACTGTGCAGATAAGCATTTGTCAGATGAAAGAAACGCACTTGGTTCCATGTTGATAAGTAGCCCCAGTGGTTTATACAAATGAACCCATAGGTGCAACAAGGGTATTGCTGTTGCACTTAATTGTAGTTTTTGACAGCTAGGTGTGAGTATGTCTTCATTGTTTGGCCTTGTCAGTCGAAGCAACTGGCACAGAAACTGACTGGAGCTTCAGTACAACAAAGTGCAAAGGCAACAACCTCATTGCACTTTGGGGCTCATTTTCATAAACTACAAAGGCTTATTCTTCCAAAATGGGGCCAAATGCATTTCTTTCATATGACAAGGTCCCATCTGCACTGTCAAAAGGTTTTAGTTCCAGGCATGAGATGACAGATTCACTTTAAGTCTGCATTGCGGGGGTAAAAACAGCTGCCATGTCGGGTCTTCAGGCGGATTCTGTACAGAAAGTAGTCACCTGCGGATTAGCCCCATTGGAATGATAAGCCCCTCAGGGTCAGCATCAATTTTCTGCCATGGATTCCACTGTCGTTTTTTCAGTTGGAAAAATCTACCATGTGAACGAGGTCTTAAAAGGTTTTTTATTGCTGTTTCCACTTATATTTCATCTTAGTAGTTTAGGAATAAAAATTATTGCATGGAAACAATCAGCAAGCAGGTTAGCTAGTGCTGGATCGTAACATGGCTTCATTATAATTGTAATTGTAGACTGAATATCCATTGCATTATCCAATAAAATGTAATATTCATGAGTAGAAAATCAGAACACATCAGAGGGAGATTTATCAAAACTGGTGTAAAGTAGAACTGGCTTACTTGCCCATAGCAACCAGATTCCAACTTTCATTTTTCAGAGCTACTTTGGAAAATGAGAGAAGGAATTTGATTGGTTGCTATGGGCAACTAAGCCAATTCCAACTCCATTGAATCTAATGTGAAAAATAGCAGCACAATCAACAGCAGCTTGCTGACTGTTTCCTCTAAAAACAAATATAAAACTAAGTGAAAGATTATTGTTATGTTACAAATGGCTTAATTTTACATGTGCTGACTATGTAGCCAGTGTCAATAAGTGGAGCTTCTCTTTACTGGTTTCTGACCTTTACTGGTTTCTGCTGATCTACATTACTGGGAGCGTCTAGCTCTATCACAGATCACTGGTTGGAGGGCGAATTTCACCCACATCTTGCTGTTTGTTTCCCATCTCTCCACATTGGAGGACTACTCTGCTCATCTCTTGTGTCACCCAGGGTGGAGCAGAGAGATAATCATCATCCCATGCTCAAGAAATGAAATATTAATCAGATACATGATCTGCGGCCATCACGTGACCCAGGCTGAGTGATGACACCAGGCCTACCGCTGCCTCATATGTACAGGGGGACATATAGGGTTAATTTAAAGAGGATCAGTCAGAGAAAATGACTGTAATAGACCAGGAAACAGGGACAATATATATGTGTAGTATATTGTATGTGACCACGGAGGATCCATAATATCTATATACAAAGATAGATAGATAGATAGATAGGCAGATTGATAATTGATAGAAAGATAGACGATAGATAGATAGATAGATAGATAGATAGATAGATAGGCAGATTGATAATTGATAGAAAGATAGACGATAGATAGATAGATAGATAGATAGATTAGATACAGACAGATAGATAGACAGATAGATATGGGATAGATAATAGATAGATATAGACAGACGGATAGATAGATAGATAGATAGATAGATAGATAGATAGATAGATAGACGGATAGATAGATAGATAGATAGATAGATAGATAGATACAGACAAACAGAGGGATACATAATTGAATAGATAGATAGATAGATAGATAGATAGATAGACGGATAGATGGACGGATGGATAGATAGATAATGATACTGGTCTACAATACACATTGCAGCGACACATGACATGATGGTGACCCTCCCTCTGTATAAGCTCCGGTGGGGTCCAGGCCTCTGCGTATCTCCTGTATACAGAGCGCAGCATCCACAGCACATAGACAATGACAGCCCAGCAGGCCAGAGAGATGCAGAGCCAGGCGTCACATCCCCCCAGCCCTGTACCTATAGATAGATAGATAGATAGATAGATAGATATACAGACAGCAGGAATCCGCCCATGGCCGCTCTCCGCACACAGGCGTGCACTCACTGCAGGCGCAGATCCATTTCTCCGCCGCACAAGGTGACACACAGACAGCGCACACACAATGGAGACAGACACCCACCCAGCCCGTTATCAGGGTGACAGCCCCCATCCCTCCTGCACTCACCCAGCACACAGCTCCGCTCTCCTGAACATGGCTCCTTGTATGTGTGCATCACATTCCTGGCAGCGCTCGCACCATCACAGCCCTGCCAGTGCAGCTGGCCTGACGTCAGCACTGCCTCTGCCCAGAGAGAGGCGCCACTCACTGTGGGTCCAGGCAGAGAGGAGGGAGAAGCTGCAAGGTAGCAGGGATGTGAAGGCAGAGGAGGAGGAGGAGGATGGAGGAAGGGTGGGAAGAAGAGGCTGGATTAACCCCTTATTTGACAGCTCTGCATGCCCATTTCATGCCCACCCTCTTGCAAATGGAGCCTCTAATGCCAGCTGCTATTTACACATTGCACTCTGTATAATTAGGGTGTAGATGGTGAGGAGTCTCCATAGGGAGCATGAAATGCTACCAGGAGCGCTGACAGCTCACTGAGGGGGATGGGATCCATACAGGAGGATGCTATATCACAGGATCATTCATGTGTCATCCATGGACCTAGGAGCTGACCCTCTAGCCTTGCTCAGTGGGCAGTATCACACATGATAGGCTTAGATACACCAGAATATATGATTACAATGATAGCCTAAGCTAGACCAGACAGTATCGCACATTGTCAGCTTAGAAATCACATGATAGGCTTAGATACACCAGAGCATGAGATCACAATTAGAGATGAGCGAATCATCCAAAATTCGCTTCGCTGAATGTTTGTTGAACTTTTCATAAGATTCGTACCTCATACGAATCTATTCGGCGAATCTGCGTACAAATCATACGTTATTATGTGGTGTTTTGTGAACATTCGCGCACTAATAACGAACGTTCAGTTTTTAAAGGTACATAACTTCTGTGAACATGTACGCATGAGCATACCATCCACTCCACTACCTCATCCACTTTCTCCTCCACTACAATTTTGCTCCTTGGTGGGTTAGCCTGGTGGAACACCGGCCAAGTATTGCAAATTCTACAAGTAGAAGCTCCGGCTACAGGTCCTTTGGCAGTGCTGCCCTGTGCCACCTTCTCCTTTTTTTTGGAGCTTGAGGTCTGGCTGGAACTGGACCTCTTTTGCTTATCCATTCCAGACATTTTTCACTTGACTCTGTGGCCCTGCAGCTGGTCTTTGTCTTTGTCTCTCTCCCTATCTCTCTCCCTGCCTGATTAATTACTGGCCCTGCACTTGCCCTGCACTGGCCCTGCAGTATACCTGATGTTTAATATGGATTCCCAGAACAATTGCACCACAATTTTAACACAAGAGTTCACTGTCTCTCAGAACTTCACAGCTTCTGCTCGTCTCAGCAGTCTCAGGACAACTGATGCGTCACTGGCTTACCGAGCCTGAGCCAATCAGAGCAAGCCCTTCCCACTAGGTCAGGTGACTGCTTTCTTCCCGGACTTTTGCCGCACGAATAACGAACTAACAGTAAAAGTTCGCTAATTATTGAACTCGTGTGCATCAGCGTATCGAGTAACTTATACGTAGCATTAGCGTACAATTTATTGGACAAGTACGTAGTGAATGCGTAGAAAGTCTTAAGAACATTTTCGAATCTAACAGAGCAAATCTCAAAAAATTTGGATTCGCTGCGCAGCGGGAAATTTCCAAGATTCGTATCTAATCTACGAAGTGGCAAATAGATTTGCTCATCTCTAATCACAATGATGGCCTAAGATACACCGGACAGTATCGCACATTGTCGGCTCAGAAGCCACACATGATAGGTTTAGTTACAGCAGCCCAACAGACCGTACCCCACATTATAGGCTTAGATACACACAGCTCAGCGGACAATATTGCACGTTGTCGGTTTAGATACAGCAGCTTAGAAGCCACACATGATAGGTTTAGTTACACACAGCTCAGCAGACAGTATCATTAATGATGGCCTAAGATACACCAGCTCATTGGACAGTATCACACATTATTGGCTTAGATACAGCAGCTTCCTAAGATACACCAGCTCATCAGACAGTATTGCACATTATCAGCTTAGATACAGCAGCTTAATGGTCACATATGATAGGATTACTTACAGCAGCCCAACAGACCGTATCACACATTATAGGCTTAGATACACACAGCTCAGCAGACAGTATGACTAATGATGGCCTAAGATACACTAGCTCATCAGACAGTATTGCACATTATCTGCTTAGATACAGCAGCTTCCTAAGATACACCAGCATTATTGGCTTAGATATAGTAACATACTAAGATATACCAGCTCATCATAGATACAGCAGCTTAAAACAACTTAAAGTGACTAACACATGATAAGATTATTTAAGTGCACGTAGGCTAATGCTTTTTCCTACAGTGCGCAAGCACGACCACCGCTGCTGGATTGCAGGGTGGTCGTAACCATGGAAACAAGCAGTGTATAATGTGATGGGAAAATGAATCCAGCCAGCAAAGAAAGCAATATGGACAATCACAATACATTAGTAAGTGCCTTGTATGAATCTTCTCTACATGATAAATGCCATTTGCTAAAGTAAGACAACCCCTTTAAAAGTTACATGAAAACAATATCAAATGATAAATGTTCCCCTAAGATATTACACAAACAACAGATGGTAAAACAAGAGAAGTGCTGCTGATAGAGTCCATACAGGCAAGGAGCCTATACAGAGAGCAGCTCCCTGGACAATATAGTGATCAATACAGAACTATGTTGTCCGGCATTTTTGACAGGATCTGCAACGGAGACTCCAAAACAGATGTGAAAAGCTAAAGCATAAATCTCTCTGTCGTCCTAGTTTGCTAAAATGTATCAGCCTGGAGTTACAGAGGATTGACTACACTGAATACAACAGTAACAAATACTAAGCTGTGAGAAGTGGGGGGCTTTTTCTCATTATGGAGAGCGCCTTGTATGCATAGTGCATGTGTGTGTAGTCTTGTACACCAGACAAGGCCCCTCTGGGTTTCTAGGAAAGATATTCAAATTAGGTTTTCTAAGCCTTGCTGATGCGAGCAGATGTAAGATGTGTTAATTTTCATATAATTTCCCAGGAACCCAGAGGAGCGTGGACTGGCTTACAATACTCCGTATCCATACTCAGCTCCCTCAATAAGAAAAAATAGTACCTCAACCAAAGCCTCTCAGGCTGAAAACATGGGGAAAATTGATCTCTAGAACACATATGTATAAATAAACATGCTAGAGATATGCAAATCAATTCTATCATTTTGGAAGTCATCCTGAGAATTCAAAAAATGTAGATTTTACCTAGAGATGGGCGTAACATGAGCAAACTTCAAATTTGTTTCTGGTTTCATTCGTCAAACTTTTTGAAAAGTTCAATTCAGACCCGAATCTATTCTGGACTAATCAAATAGGCTCCAATTTCCCATAAATTGGTATATAACACCCTCTAGTCTACATATGTCTTCTAAGCGGGAGTTCACATCTCTGTTTCAGTTTCCGTTCTTCTGATGTTTCAAAATAACAGGATTCTGTAAAAAATGGATCCTGTTGCACATGTGTTATCCGTTTGAGCCATTTCCATCTGAGATCTGTTTTTTTTAGATGGAAAAAAATTACTGCATGCAGGAGATTTTTTGTTTCCCATCTAAAAACACATCTCAAACGGAAATGGCAAAGGATGGCAAAGGTGCAACAAGATCCCTTTTTTACAAGATACTCAGTATACAGGCTCATGTACGCAAACTTATTTTTTGTCCACAGCCAATTCATTCCAACAGGGCTACAAAAGATGCATTCCAGTCTGCATTATAGACTGCCAGGTGTTCCATTCTACAATACATGGAAGCCACATGGCTAGTGTCTGTGTTTTGCAGATCAACAATTTGCATTACCAAAAAAAAAAAAACCCACAGACAGTCTGAAAAAAAATTGCCTTGATTCACTGACAGGCCTGGGGGGGGGACTTTGTGGTGCTCTTTATCATTAGTGAGACCAATAAATTGGGAAGAATAGAAGCAAGTCTGCATATCTCGATTCTGCTGGAATTAAAAAGGATATACCCTCTTTTCATTTTTGTAAGGCATACTAATTTGCATATCTTTGTGTTTCTGGGAAACATATTCAAATTAGCTTTTTTTCCCAAAAAAAAAGAAGAGAACGATAATCTTATATTATGCCATCCAAATTAAGATATGAGAATTTGCATGTATTTTTCCTAGAAATCAAGAGTAGTATTGCCTGGCATTCAATACTCATCATCCATATTTTTTGGTCTCCTTGATGATAAAGAGCACCCCGACGAGTACCCTCCCCCAAGTCCAGTTAACCAAGCAAGACAATTCTCTCTTTATACATTCTGCTTTTCTTGGTCTCCTAGAAAGAGAGTTAGCTTGCATGCTTTATTGAAAAGCATAATCTTGGGTGGGATGTTACTTAGTAGGTCTCTCCAGTTTATTTAAAGTTAATCCTAAAATGGTTTTGCTCATTCTTAGTTTTAACAAGCCCAACTGTTTTGCAATTTAGAAAGAAACCCAGTTGTGGGTCACAAAACAGGTATTTTACCTCTATGTAGGCTTCACTACTGAATTTGGCTCACAATAACTGACTGTGTGTGAACTCAGCCTAATTCTTTTTTTTCCAAAAGGATTTAAAAAGATTGCATTTCATAACAGCCTATCTTTCTAGTCATTGCTCAGTCTTTTACATTTATGAGGCAAATCTAGGAAAATATCTAAGCCAGGATCTAATCAGCAGCTAGTTCTCTCAGAACAAAAGCCCTTTATCAGAGCAAATCAGATAAAGTCAGCTTCCCTAGCTGATAGGCGTTGGGGTGACCTCTGGGTGGGTACTATTCCTATTATAAAGACCAGTTAATATAAGTGATGACCAGGGCCGTATTTAGGGTTCATGCTGCCCTAGGCACTCTCTGTGATGACGCTCCCCCCCCCACGTGACCCATTCCCCCACGCCCCCAAATAGTAGCATAGTAGCCTCTCCTCAGTCCCCCCCATCCCATAGTAGCCTCCTCCCCCCACAGTAGCATAGTAGCCTCTCCTTAGAACCCTCACCCCCCATAGTAGCCTCTTCTCACCCCCCCCTCCTCATAGTAGCCTCTCCTCGTTACCCCAACCCCAATATTAGTCTCCTCCCCCCACAGTAGCATAGTAGTCTTTCCTCAGTAGCCCCCAACCCCATAGTAGCCTTGTTACCCCACCCCCCATAGTAGCCTCCTCCTGGACTTATTACAGTGACCTATCCTCCCCCCAAACCCCTTGGATACTGAAAATGGTCCTCTGCCAAGCCAATTAACCCCCGCCCAACTACCCCACCATCCCATACACTCAACTACCCTCAGTCCTGTACCTCCCCCCACCTGCCGCTGGTGCATCTAGCTTTTCTGATGCCCAAGGCAAATATTGAAACACCCCCCATGCCAAATTCTCAACCTAATCCCTTCCCTCCAGTCCTACTGTTAAAGGGGTTGTCCTCTTTTTACTACTAATGACCTATCCTCACGATAGGTCATCAATATCAGATCGGCTGGGGTCCTCTGGCACCCTGACGATCAGCTGTTTGAAGAGAGAGCAGAGCTCATATGAGAGCTGCTTTCTCTGCTCTGTTCACCTGCTCCCCTTAGAATTTGCAGTGATGAGCAGTAAACAGAGCAGAGAAAGCAGCGCTCGTACAAAAAAAAGACCACCCCTTCAAAGACAGACTTGGAAAACATTTTATACAGCACTACAGAGCATACAGGGTCATACAGCGCCACATATGTACCTCTTACATCCAGTGACTTCTCTTCTCTGATGACGTTTTCTTTCCTCTTCTTCTGTCAGACCAGACCGCCATGGTGACTTCTTTCAGCTGTGCCTCGTCTCTGAAGAGTTCAACAAACAGACATCTTACTTTCCTACTTTTCCATCATCCTCTAACCTTCTCCACATCTCACCCTGCCCGCCCCCCATACTATACTACAGAAACAGCCCCCCTGAAAATACTGGCACCACACAGAAAAACAATACCCCCTTACCTTTCAGATCAGATCCCTATATCAAACCCCAGATGAGACCCCCATCTACAGACCCCCATTAGACTTCCAAATTCCCATATCTGACCCTCATTAGACCTCCAAAGCCCCAATCAGCCCCTCATTAGACCCCCAGACCCCCTATCAGATCCTCATTAGACCCCCAGACCATTAGGCCTCCAGACCAGCAATCAGACCTCGAGACCCTCAATCAGACCCCTCTAGACCCCCAGTCAGACCCTTCAGGCCCCTAATCAGACCCCTAATTAGATCCCCAATCATACCCCCCCCTTCTGGCCCCATATCATACTCTTGTGGCCCCCATATAGAACTCTCCTTCTGGGGCCCATGTCAGACCCCCCCCTACCTTCTGGCCCCATGTCAGAACCCCTTTTCTGTCCCACCATTTCAGATCCCCCCCATTCTGTCCCACCATTTCAGATCCCCCCCCCATTCTGTCCCACCATTTCAGATCCCCCCCCATTCTGTCCCAGCATTTCAGACCCCCCCCCCCATTCTGTCCCCACCTGTTAAGATCCCTTTTTGGCCCCCACTTCAGACCTCAGATCAGACAAGAAAAAAAAAAAAAAACGTACTCCGGTCCTGGCTGTGTCCCCGCTCTCTCCTCTTCCAGGGGCCCGCGCTGAAGTCACCTGACCTCCTGCAGCGTCAGGTCAGAGGGCGCTCTGTACGTCCTGACGCTGCAGGCAGTCAGGACACAGGAGCGCCGGCCTCAGGAAGAGCAAGCAGGAGGAGGGGTAAGTACTATACAGCGCTACCAGCGCTTCACTCCGCCTCCTCCTGCAGGCTAGTGAGCGCTTCCATTATGGAAGCGCTCGCTAGTACACCCGACAGCAGCACCCTAGCACCCCCCCCTGCGGAAATTTAAAAAAAAAATATATATATATATATATATATATATATATATATATATATATAAATTCCAGGATTTTTTTTTTTTTTTTAAATCGCTATATACTCCTGGCGGGGTGCCGCCCCCCGCAACCTGCCGCCCTAGGCACCGTGCCCCCGGTGCCTAGTTGCTAATACGGCCCTGGTGATGACTATTGTCAGCTATGCAGCGCTCCTCTTCATTTCTGGGAAAAGTATATGCAAATTAGTATGTCTAACGCCATCAAAAAATAATCATATTTCTTATCCTTTTTGTCTGAAGAGCTAATTTAAATATTTTTCCAAAAACCCAAAGCTATACAAATTTGCTGTCCTCGCAAAAAAAAAAAAAAATGTTTAAAAGACTTAGCAATGATTGGAAGGCTACACTGTACTTGTGAAACAATCAGCTTTTTTAAATTCTTTTCACATTTTTCACATGTGGATCTCGTTTGATTTGCCTGAAATGAATTGCAAAATATCTGGGTTTGTTGGAATCCAATTTTTTTATATTTCAGAATGAATTCCAAATTGAGAGAATTGATTTGTTTAACTCTAGTATCTATATTTATACATACCTCCTTGTGCTTCATAGATCAATTTTCCCATTAAGTTTTTGGCGGTAACCTCAAATCAGTGGTTTTTCATAATAAGATTTTTTTCTCTATTACTATGCATGTATCCCCACATAATGCTTCTCAGGAAAAGAGACATGCAAGCTACTCTCTTTTCTAAAAGAAAAGGAAACCAGAGTGTCTCATGCCAGGATGCCAGCTGTTTCTGGGTAGCTACCCATTGGGTAGCTCCATTCACACGTCCATATTTTTCTTTTCCAGATTTTCGGTCCGTTTTTTTTGCGGATCTGTGTTTCCGCAAAAACCTTCCGTTTTTACCAATTGTACATCCGCATCCGCAAAAAAAAAGGAAGGAGGAATATATGTTGGTAGGGTATTTCTTTCTATCCTGGAAACGGATCCGCAATTGCGGATGATATGCGGATGACATATTGATGCATTCCGCATATCATCCGCATTTTTTGCGGACCCATTGACTATAATGGGACCACGGACCGCATATGCGGACAAAAGCTCTATCTTATTTGCGGATCCGCATAACGGAACAACGGATGCAGACAGTATACGGAGTGCTGTCCGCATTTTTTCAGGACCCATTGAAATGAATGGATCCGCATCCTATCCGCATGATCGGATCAGGAAAGAAAAACAGGACGTGTGAATGGACCCTAACAGAGCTGAGCAAGGGAAAAAACAAAAACAAAACTTTGCTTGGCTTCCTGAGAGGCCTTAGTTGGTACTATTTCTTGTTATGAAGGATGTTGAGTGATGAGGTGTATCATAAGCCAGTCAATGTTCCTCTGGGTTTCTGGGAAAAATATATGAAAATTAGACCATCTTATATCTGCTGGCATCAGATAGGCTTAGGAAAGCTAATTTGAATATCTTTCCCCAATCTTTGGCACTCCAGCTGTTGTGAAACTACAACTCCCAGCATGCTCCTTTCACTTCTGTGGGAGTTCCGAGAACAGCCAAGCAAGTGTGCATGATGGGAGATGTAGTTTCACAACACCTGGAGTGCCAGAGGTTGCGGACCTCTGGTATAGAAAATGAAACACATTCTGCGCATGAACATCAAAAAGAGAGCTTGCTTCTACCAAATCTTTCCATAGTCAGTGCTCCGGGTTTTAAAGGGACCCTTCAGTTTCAACACACCAAGTTTTCATTGCTGGGAGCCTTGAGCTGGAAATCCAATTGACTACTTGTATAGAAAGGTCCCAGCGCTATGTCAGACCAGCAGTTGGAGTAGGGGTTGACTTGACATTTCTGTGGCCCAAAGCAAAGTTATGCCTGGGTGCTCCCATTCCACTTCTAAACTCTGCCCAATCACAATGCTAAGCTTTATCCCCATCTCCCTGCTAAACCCCACTCTCGGGTTAACAGTGCAGATAACAAGCTAGGGTTACCGTCAGCTGAGGTGTGTGTCAAGAGGTTCTGCAGCAGCTTATGTGTGCAGTATGAGGTTCTGCCTGCAGTTGCTAATGTGAGAAGCAGGCATGGAGTTAAATGATAAAAGTCTGCCCACTAGAGGGAGCTCCTTACATACATAATGACTTCAGTGGGAACTGCATGCATCCATATGCAGAGAGCTCCCCCTAGTGGTGTCTGCAGGCAGCCAACTTTTATAATGTAACTCTATAGATGTGCGATATGTGAAACAGAGGATTTGGATCAGAAAAACAGAGCTTCAGTCACAATGATATTTTACGAACTATAGCAGCAGAGAATTTTTAGAATTCACCACTGCTGTTAATACCGTTAACCCCCTACTACCAGTAATTAGGTGTTAGCTTTTAAACCACTCTATTCTTGCTACTTGTATCCAGGGACCTGTCCTGATCATGCCTAGGAAGTAAAGGTGCAGGACTCTTTATAGTTTATCAGAGCTCTCTCTTTTGTAACTAAGGGTAGGTTGACACAGTTTTTGGAAGAGGTTTTGAGGCAGATTTTCCTGCAGGTTTTTCAGGTAAAGCAAGAAGTTAATTCGAAAGGAATCGGAAATATAGAGGAAGGATTTATATTTCTCCTCCCTGCCGGATCCACTTCTGGCTTTGGCTGAAAAACCTTCAGGCAAACCGGCATCAAAATCTCCTCCAAAAAACTCTGTGTGAACCTACCCCAAGAATCCACCACCAGGTCCCCTTATTTACATAGAGTCCCATCACCTGGGAGCATGGACGATGATCTTGAGAATAGGTAAGTTCCTGACAGATCCCTGCTCCAAGGTGGAGGCCTCAGTCACAGACTGTTCCCGGCTCACAGGAAGGGAGGGTTTTTCCTGGCAGCTTCCGAAACCATCCACAGAACATTCCTCGCATGTGTTTATCTGCAGACGTCAGAGAAGAACCGAATTCCAGACATTTCTCACAGACACAGCATGGATAGAGCTATATCTGCTGTGCATGGAAGAGTGAAGTCATGGGGGTTCATTCAGACCTATCAAGTGTAATAATATAGTATAATACAATACAACATAATAAGCAATGTATATATTGCTCTGCCTATGACATCACTTCTTTCTTAAATGGACCATTATAATAAGTAGTGTATTGAACTTTTTTATGTTTTACTGTATAACATTGTACTTTTTTACACTGATGAGCGGTGTCAGTGATCTATTTATGCCAACGCTTAACTAAACTAGATCCACAACAATTCAACCCTTCAGGGCGATAATATGCAATAACTACCCCGTGTCTGTCACAATTGGCATTGTACATACATACTCTTCCTCTCCAGGCTATGTTCTGATACTTTTAAGCTATTCCTGATTATCTTTGGCTTTTTGCCCCAGGACATTGTCATTTTGGTAAATAAACCTGCTCCCATCAGTTCTCTTGCAGACTGCAGCAGGTTTTCTCCAGGGGATTTTTCTTTGTAGACTTTGTTTTGTTTTCTACTTTCATAAATCTTATAGAACCTGCTGTGGATTCCTTCCCGCAGTATTCTGCTCATGCCACCAGGGCAGTCATCAGCACCGGGTAAACGTACAGTGCATGGGTTTGGAGCGTCCATATCAATCTGCGAGGCTGGGGTATACCAGGGACCTGTGATTAGCACCCACCTTATCAAAACAGTTTTTTGGGGACACTAACTTTTCATTGTGTTAAAGGTTACATGTTATTGTGTATTTTCTCCATATTTACAGTATATATACATGGGTTGCCAAAGTGAACATGTAACAGAAGTTTCTTTCCTTTGCAGGGCGGACTTATGGGTGGAAAGGGTTAATGTGAACTGTTTGTGCATTGGAATTGTATTTTATGACCATATGCCTGTACTATTAGCAATAATTGCTTGTTAATGCTGATGTGTGAGGCCTATGAGAGCACGAGGCACTATGGGGACACAAAGCAAGAGTAGCTATATAAAGGGGAGCAGAACCTGGCATTATATGTAGGGGGCACAAAACGTGAGGCAATATATCAGGGGTGGCCAACAGACACAAAGAGCCAGTGAAAAAACCGTATGACTACCACGAGCCACAAGCTATACTTTTGCACACGAGTCACCATATTTTTTACCCTATAAGATACACCTAGGTTTTAGTGGAGAAAAAAAAAAAGAAAGAAATTTTTTTTCATCTGATCAGACTCCCAGTGTCAGACCCTCAGTGCTCAGATCTCCTCCCATACTGAGATCAGATCCCCCCATGCTCAGACCAGTCCCCCATGCTCAGAGCAGACCCCTATGCGCAGATCAGGACCCCTCATGCTCAGATCTGAACCTCCTGTTCAGATCTGCCACTCCCCATACTCAGATTAGAACCCCCATGCTCAGATCAGACCCCCCATGCTAAGATTAGACCCCCATCCCATGCCTAGATCAGACCCTAATTTTCTGTTCTATAATTTAGAAAAATCTTGTACCTCCCCTGATTGGGCACCTACTACACGCTTTCCAATGTGACCTGATGCGCACAATGCCAGGTGATAGCGCGCGTCTCCACACACTAAGTTCTGGAGAGTGAGCCGGCCTAACTGCTTCCCGGCTCCACCAAAAGAGCCACACTTGAAGAGGCAAAGAGCCGCATGTGGCTCAAGAGCCACAGGTTTGCCACCTATGCAATATATACAGGGTACTGTGTGTGACATGAGTGTATTCAGGGGCACACTGTAAGTTACTATTATATTCAGAGCACAGCACGTGGCACTAAGATGAGTTTGTGTTAGTATGTCAGTTGCTGCAGTGTTGGTAAAGCGAGAAGCTGAAGACATATGGCAGGCTAACTCTAGAGACAAGTCATGACCTGAAGAAGTCATCATGGTAGCCTGACCCGGATGGTGAATCACTCTGGAGGAGACATCAACTATAAGTCACTAAATTTAAATGTTTATTTTGTGACTGACTCTATCTGTGTTGTAACCTCTCGTACAGTCTGCAGAGCAATGATGGGTGTAATGAACTTGGTTCTGGTGCTGTATTGATGTGCTGAGCTTGGTTCTGGTGCTGTATTTATGTAATGAGCTTGGTTCTGGGGCTGTATTTATGTACCGAGCTTGGTTCTGGTGTATTCATGTAATGAGCTTGGTTCTGATGCTGTATTTATGTACCTAGCTTGATTCTGATGCTGTATTTATGTACTGAGCTTGGTTCTGGTGATGTATTTATGTACCTAGCTTGTTTCTGGGGCTGTATTTATGTAAAGAGCTTGGTTCTGGTGCTGTATTTATTTAATGAGCTTGTATCTGGTGCTGTATTTATGCATTGAGCTTGGTTCCGGTGCTGTATTTATGTACTGAGCTTGGTTCTGGTGCTGTATTTATGTACTGAGCTTGGTTCTGGTGCTATATTTATATAATGAGCTTGGTTCTTGCGCTGTATTTATGTACTGAGCTTGGTTCTGGTGCTGTATTTATGTACTGAGTTTTGTTCTGGTGCTGTATTTATGTGATGAGATTGGTTCTGGTGCTGTATTCATGTGATGAGATTGGTTCTGGTGCTCTATTTATGTGATGATCTTGGTTCTGATGCTGTATTTATGTACTGAACTTGGTTCTGGTGCTATATTTATGTTATGAGCTTGGTTCTGGTGCTCTATTTATGTAATGAGCTTGGTTCTGGTGCTGTATTTATGTTATGAGCTTGGTTCTGGTGCTGTATTTATGTAATAAGCTTGGTTGTGGTGCTGTATTTATGTAATGAGCTTGGTTCTAGTGCTGTATTTATGTACCGAGCTTGGTTCTGGTGCTGTATTTATGTACCGAGCTTGGTTCTGGTGCTGTATTTATGTAATGAGCTGTATTTATGTGCTGCGCTTGCTTCTGGTACTGTTTTTATGTAATGAACTTGGTTCTGGTACTGTGTTCATGTAATGAGCTTGGTATGGCAGCACTACTACTGTACTCTAAATAGCACACTGCGCATGCACTGCGTCCTCTACATTTACTGCTGTGGGCCAGTGCTCAGCTATTAGCAGTGAATAAGGGGATGGCTGCACATCTGTGGCTTGCTCTCCATTCACTTCAGGACCCTCGTTCTTGAGATAGGAGAGGGTACCCCAGAGGTGATACCTAGACGAGCACCTGTCAGACATTTATGGCATATCCTATTGATATGTCATAAATATCACAGATGGAAAAGCCCTTTAAGCATTAGCTGTGCATTGTTTTCTCTTTAAAATTAAGTTAAATTTTAAATGTGTTGCTACTAATTTAGGGTAATTCCTTATAATGGTTGCAGAGTGGGGATGGGGGGAGGGGGCAAAAAGACTACAGGATGCCGTTTAGCCTAATGCCAGCCCTGGTTACACAAGTGACAATGTGTGACGTCTGGCTGACCGCCGAAGCAGCGGCTGCAGCCTGGATTGAGGGATGCGCCACAGTCTCAGCGTGTGAGGTGGCTGACGGATTGACAAGTACTGTAGGCCTCAGTGAAGTGTCACCTGAATCCTGCTTGTGTTTGAACTATACTGTCTGCTTATTGTCAACGCCTGTAGTCTACCTTAACTAAACCTGTTGTTTGAGTCAGCCACTACATCTTCTACAAGTACCAGGAGAGCCCCATACAGGCCCAGGGTGGTTCTGCCACATAACAGCTCACAAACACCTGGAGCCGTTTATTGCCACAATACTTTATTGTAGGGACCACGGGGGAGATTTGCAAAATGAAATTGTGCACCACATTATGCAAGGTATTTATCATAGACCGGCACTTTACGCCCGACTTTGATACCCGTGTGCTGCCAGTCAGGGGTGCACCTAGCCTTTCTGCTGCCTGAGGCGAAAACTGAAACAACCGGCTCAGGCAGTGCGATAATGATGACACCGGCCTCTGATAGGCTACAGGAACTAGGACTAAAGCCTATTAGAGGAAACGGTGGGCCAGGGAGACCTCAGTGCCGTTGCATAATTCAACTGTATTGCTGTCCTGAGTACAGAGATGCCAGGGGCGTAACTACCGGGGAAGCGGCTGCTTCGGGGCCCGCGCTGACAAGGGGCCCGTCCACCTGGGAGCAGTGTAAGAAAACAGCAGGATTATCTCAGGCCGGGCCCTTCACACACAATGCAGTGACATCATCAGTCCCTGACCGCTGACAAGCCCCTCCCCCCGTTGATTCTTCTTACTGCCTGTCTCTGCTAGCATAGTGCGCAATGCTGTCCACTAGCGCACTATGCTAATTAAGCCCGCCCACTAAGTTCTTGTCCTGACTGGATAGTGTGGCAGGAGAGAGAGGAAGCGCGGCAGGCAAGAGGAGCAGCACCGAATCGACACAGCAGTGAGCGCACATCACTCACTCCTTGGCTTTTAAGGTATGTGTGCATTGCCTGTGCCCCCCTGGCCCTTTCAGTGCAGCCCCTAGCCCTCATCTGTGCCCTCCCTGGCCCATCTATGCACCTCCCTGGCCCTTGTCTGCGCCCCCTCAAGCCCTTATCTGCACCCCTTGGACCTGGCTGGCACCCCCTGGCCCTTATCTGCACCGCCCTGGCCTGTGCCCCCCTGGCCCCTGTTTGTACCCTCCTGACCCTGGCCTGTGCCCCCTCCTGGCCCCTGCCTGCACCTCTCTGGCCCTTATCTGAGCCCCCTGGCCCTGGCCTGTGCCCCCCGGCCCCTGTCTGTGCCCCCTGACCCTGGCCTGTGACCCCCCCATCCCTGTCTGCACCTCCTTGGCCCTTGTATGTGCCCCCCTGTCTGTGCCCCCTTGACCCTGGCCTGTGCCCCCCCAGCCCCTGTCTGCACTTTCCTCGCCCTTGTCTGTGCCCCCTGGCCCTGGGCCTGTGCCCCCCCTGGCCCCTGTCTGCACCTCCCTGGGCCTTGTCTGTGCCCCCCTGGCCCTGGCCTGTGCCCTACCTGGCCCCTGTCAGCACCTCCCTGACCCTTATCTGTGCCCCCCTGGTCCTTATGTGCACCCCCTGGCCCCTGTCTGCACCTCCCTGGGCCTTGTCTGTGCCCCCCTGGCCCTGGCCTGTGCCCTCCCTGGCCCCTGTCTGCACCTCCCTGCCCCTTATCTGTGTCTCCCTGGCCCTTATCTGCACCCTCCTGGCCCCTGTCTGCACCTCCCTGGCCCTTGTATGTGCCCCCTCCGGCCCTTGTTTGTGCCCCTCACCCTTGTCTGCGCCCCTTGGCCTTTGTCTGCGCCCCTTGGCCCTGGCTTGTGCCCCCCCCCCCCCCCCCGGCCAAAGGAGTGGGATTTGCATGGGAGAATGGAGTTTCGAAGTGCAGCGGGGTTGGGGTGGGGGGCCCCGTACAAAAATTTGCTTTGAGGCCCGGTCACTTCTAGCTACGCCCCTTAGCGATGCAGTTGAATATGTAGAGATGAGCGTTTCCACAATGAAAGCGCCCATGGCCCTTTCGCTGTCCCCCTCTTGCCCCTAACTGGTGCTGCCTCACCTGGCCTCATTGGTGGTGCACCCCTGCTGCCAGAAGATGTTCCTAATTTATGCCTCATCATAAATTAGGTGCATCCTCTGGCAGTCTGTGGGCCTAGATTGAAATGTATGGTGGCTCATAGCTGCTGTAGATTTCAGTCTTTTTTTTACACCAGAAAACTGGCATGATTGAAAAAAAATTTGCTAGGCCTGCTGGCTTTGCCCCCATCTTGCCATGACCCCATCCTGGGAAAATAGCAAGGGCGGTGTAGGAATGCCACTTGTGCCTAGATTTAGATCTAGTCAATGAAAATAGACTAGATGAAAAATAAAATCCTCACTGGCAGCACATTGGCAGCACACTCATTGGCAGCACATTGTCCTGTGTAAACAGGGACTTGCTGCCAGAAAACAATGAATCTATGTGGGGATGAATGATCGTAGTAATGATCATTCTTCCCAATATCTCTCTCTCTCTTCTGGTCTATGTTAAAGAGCCTCAAGCTAGTGTTAAATATTGCACCCACGATTACTAAAACAGAAGCCGCTGCTTTGCTGCTGTATATTTCAATCACATAAATACAGTGTATAGCCTCATGCACATAACCATATTTTCGGTCCGCATCTGATCCACGTTTTTTGCGGATCGGATGTGGACCCATTCACCTTTATGGGGCTGCAAAAATACGGAGGGCACACAGATGTCATCCGTGTGCTGTCCGCATCTGTGCACCCGTGCCACAAATTATAGAACATATCGTATTCTAGGCCATTTTGCAGACAAGAACAGGGATTTTCACAATGGGACTTGCTAAAACTGCTGGATGCAGACAGATCGCATCCATATTTTACGGATCCACGATTTGCAGATGGATACGGTTGTGTGCAGGAGGCCTAACAATGAGAACATTTTGTAGATTATAATATGGGGACTAGTATATCACAGCATAAGGAGCGGTCATGGGGGAGGGGACAGGATCGCAGCCGCCCCGCCAGATCTATATCCATTAGGCTGCAGTATGAAGAAGCCATTAACAGCCCCTCCTCTACCATACATTATACCGGGGAGAGCAGCTTCTTGTCCCCGGGGCTGGATCTGTCTTATCAATTTATATGACATTAATCACCAGCAGCAGATACATAAATGGGTTCAAATGGTGGAGCACGAAATCCAGAAAATCTCTGAGTGCCAGAAAAATTCATGGACGCTGACTAGACGCAGCCCTGCAAATACAAATACTGATAATTTTATACATATACTCTGTTACATCCAGAGGTGCAGTAACATTTCATCATGGCTGTATACTCCAGTCACATCCAAAGCTGTTATTTATTTATTTTTTTTAATTGTGTCTTTTTATTGAAGATATAACATTTTTTCACAAACATCCAGTCACATCCCAAAAAAATCCCACCCCCACCTTCCAAAGAAGTCAGATTCGAAAAAACATTTGACAGAGGACCTTGTTCATCCTCCTCTCACTGACACCAATTAATGGAAATGAAAGGGATGTCTCACTTTAGCAAATGGCATTTATCATGTAGAGAACGTGAATACAAGGCACTTACTAAATGTATTGTGATTGTATATAAATACATTATACACTGCTCATTTCCATGGTTACGACCCCCTGCAATCCATCAGTGGTGGGCGTGCTTGTATACTATAGAAAAAGCATCAGCATCCCATGGTCCTGGCCACTAGAGAGACTGGAGCTTTTTCTTATAGTGTGCAAGCATGGCCACTGCTGCTGGATTCCAACATCCAAAGTCGATTTGCTCATCCCTAGTCGTAACCATGGAAACAAGAAGTGTATAATGTGATGAAAAAATGAATTCAGGCAGCAAAGGGGACAATATGGTGACTTGTATTAACTTCCTCTACATAATAAATGCCATTTGCTAAAGTGAGACAACCCCTTTAATGGAAAATCAAGAGTACATTATTATAACACAAAGGCACAATTGAAGGTGTCCCCTCCAGAAAGGCCTGTTACCTCCACTAGGGTAGATATGGAGCTGCCAACCACCGAGCTGAGCTCCAGCCCCACCAATGATGCTGGAGTAAGATCCGGCCTCAACTGCAGATTACACTAGGTCCAGACAATATCTCTGGAGTTCCTGGAAGGTAGACCAAGGGCATTGATCAAAGTCATACACATCTTCTCAAATTTAGAGCTTGCACCCTCTTCCTGTGTATCCCTCTTTTAAGGTTAACCAGTCAGTTAAAACCCATCTGTCAGCAGATTTGTACCTATGACACTGGCTGACCTGTTACATGTGCACTTGGCAGCTGAAGACATCTGTGTTGGTCCCATGTTCATATGTGTCCTCAATGCTGAGAAAAATGATGTTTTGTTATATGCAAATGAGTTTCTAGGAGCAACGGGGGAGTTTCCGTTACACCTAGAGGCTCTGCTCTCTCTACAACTGCCACATCCTCTGCACTTTGAATGACAGGGCCAGACAGAGAAAACGTGCTCATGTCTGGCCCTCTAAATCAAAGTGCAGAGGTCACGGCAGTTGAAGTCACGGCAGTTGAAGAGAGAGCTGAGCCTCTAGGTGTAATGGCAACTCCTCCGTTGCTCCTAGAAACTCATTTACATATATTAAAACATCCTTTTTCTCAGCGATGCGGGGGAACTTTACAAAGGCGAATGGCATGATTAATGTAAAAAAATGAAAATCAGACATCATGTGCATCCACCTCACGGAGGTGAACAGAGAAATAAGAAAAAGAAAGAACAGCAGGTGGCGCTATACAGATACATTTTATTGAATAACTCAGTGGCTATACTAAATATTTAAATACATGCAATTACAAAAGTATTCAGATCCAGGTGCTGGTTTAAAAAATGCTGAATATTTTTGTGGGATAACCCCTTTAAAAGCAGGGAAATGCACCTATATGAATCCGGGAAGAGCTGATCCTTCTCCGGCTTAGGGAGGACCACAATAATGGCCTCCTGCATGCCCCACAAAAGAGTAGAACATGTCCTATTCTTGTCCGTTTTGTGGACAAGATACTAAAATACTGATGACCATCCATAGGAGAGGTCATCAACATGATGCAGGTGGGCCTACCTGCAAATAACTACAGTATTTTTCACCCTATAAGACGCACCCTAGAGGAGGAAAATGAGAAAAAAATATAATTTTTTTTATCAGACCTCAGCTCAGAGCCCCAGTCAGACCAATATTAATCAGATACCCAGTATTAATCAGACCTCCCCTCAGACCCCTAACATTAATAAGACCCCCAATCAGACCTCTGCTTAGACCCTCAATGTTTATAAGACCCCCAATCAGACCTCAGATCAGACCCCCAGTGTTAATAAGACCGCCAGTCAGACCCCAGACCCGACCCCCATGTAAACAAGACCCCCATGTTAATCAGACCTCAGATCGGACAAAAAAACAAACAAATCAACTCTCCACTACCGATCCTGAGATCCAGGACTCTTCCTGCAGCAAAGCGTGCGGCACCAGCAGATGAAGACAGAAAGTGGTGAGTAAAGAGCCCGCACAGGTAGCACTGCATTCACCACTGCTCTGGTCCTGGTGTACAAATTAGCCTTCCATAGTGGAAGCACTCATTAGTATTAGCCCCATAAGACACAATGACATTTCCCCCCCACTTTGGGGGAAAAAAGTGCATCTTATATGGCAAAAAAATACACTATTTAATTTCTGAGCCAACCTACATGTATTTGATATTATTTGGATGCTACTTGCGGAATCTATCTCCTGGCTGGGCTCACTGCAAGAGTTCAGAGGGCTGGAGCGCATTTTGGATTTTGGCAGCCTATTTTTCTATTGCTGCTTCCATGGCTCTGTACTGCCAGAACAGATGTTGTATAGTGTCAAAACAACAGAAACCCCTTCAAAGTGACTATTTGTTTATGTTGATCCCCTAAGGTATTCATTTTAGGGAGATTTGGACATTTTAAGCTTTTGCTTGTTTTAAAATAAATAAATTTATATTTTACCTCCCCAAAAAAACGTTATACTAAATATAGCTAAAACAAATACCTATATTTTTTAAAAAATTATAAAAGAAAAGGAAAAAAATATGTTACAGTTGTATATTTTACACACAAAAAGGCAGCTGTATATACTATTGCTAATACTAATAACTAGATTTTTTATTTAATTGTTTTACTAAAGAAAAGGGGGAAAAATGTTTGGGTACATAGTCTGCCATACCATTACTAAAACTAACAACTATAGCTAGAAGTTTTTTATTTTTTAAATTAATTTATTAATTACATTTTTATGAGAAAAAAACAAGTGAATGTAACCCCTTCTTGCTAGTTAATAGACTGTAGGATCACAGTTCACTTTACAGCCAGCAGGAGTCACTCTCACCTAACTGAAAGAGGCCCTGCTGGCTTTATATACGGGTGCATCTCAATACATTTGAATATCTCATAAAAGTTAATTTATTTCAGTAAGGATACGGCAATACTGGTTGTGCGTAAGCTGCTGCGGCCAGGATCACAGAGTAGCGGTGCTCTGATAGAAATGCATGCGATCACTGCGCCAGTCGCAAGAAATCCAACACTGCTGGATTTCTTGTGACTGGCATGGCGACCCCATTCATTTCTATGGGATCACCGCTACTCAGCGATCCTGACCGCGTCCTGTATCGCCGTGTAACCGTAACCTAATTCAATTCAAAAAGTGAAACATATATTATACAGTATACATTCACCACATACACAGTGATCTATTTGAAGTGTCTACTTCTTTTAAGGGCTCATGCACACAAACATATTTTCTTTCCTTGTCTGTTCGGGGTTTTTTTTTGCGGCCTGTATGCGGAACCATTCAATTCAATGGGTCGGCAAAAAACAGATGGTACTCCGTGTGCATTCCGGTTCCGTGTGTCCGTATTTCCGTTCTGCAAAAAAATAGAACATGTCCCATTGTTGTCCCATGTCCCATAGACTGTTCTATTAGGAGCCAACTGTTCCGTTCTGTAAAATACGGAATGCACACGGACGTCATCCGTAATTTTTGCGGACCGCAAAATACATACGGTCGTGTGCATGAGGCCTAATGTTAATTATCCTAACTTACAGCTAATGAAAACCCAAATGTCAGGATATCAGAAAATTACATGATATAAAACCAATTAAATAATGATTTTTAATACAGAAATGTATGTACAGTAAATGCACTCAATACTTGGTTGGGGCTCCTTCTGTATGAATTACTGTATCAGTGCAGCGTGGCATGCAGGTAATCAGCCTGTGGCACTGCAAAGGTGTTATGGAAGCCCAGATTGCTTTGATAGGAGCCTTCAGCTCGTCTGGTGTCTCTCATCTTCCTCTTGACAATACCCCATAGATTCTCTATGGGGTTAAGGTCAGGCAAGTTGGTACTTTAGGCACGGTGGGCAGGTACCATGTCCTGCTGGAAAATGAAATCAGCATCTCCATAAAGACTTTCAGCAGAGGGAAGCATGAAGTGCTCTAAAATTTTCTGGTAGACGGCTGCAGTGACTTTGGACTTGATATAACACATTGGACCTACACCAGCAGATGACATGACTCCCCAAACCATCACTGATTGTGGACACTTCACAGTGGACCTCAAGCAACTTGGATTGAGGCCTCTCCATTCTTTCTCCAGACTCTGGGGCCTTGATTTTCAAATGAAATGCAAAATTTACTTACATCTGAAAACAGGAATTTGGACCACTGAGCAACAGTCCAGGTAAGATGCTTTAGACGTTGTCTTTGGGTCATCTGTGGCTTGGCATGTCCTGGATACATCTGTGTGTGGTGGCTTTTGAGGCACTGACTCCAGCCGCAGTCCACTCCTTGTGAATCTCCCCCAAATGCTTGAATGGCCTGTTCTTGACAATCCTTTCAAGGCTGAGGTCATCCCTGTTACTTGTGCACCTTTTTGCTCCCACTTTTTTCTCCCGCTCAACTTTTTGTGGCTCCATAAGGAGGTATGGAGGGTGTCAATGACTGTCTTCTGGACAACTGTGAAATTAGCAGTTTTCCCTATGATTGTGTAGCCTAATGAACCAGGTTGAGCGAGGATTTAAAAGAAACCTTTGCAGGTGTTTTGTGTTGATTATCAGATTAAAGTGTGACACCAGGAGTCTACAATATTGAATAATTTTTTTTTACAATATTTTTCACAATATCCTAAGAGATGCTGACTTTTGCGGTTTCATTAGCTGTAAGATATAATCCTAACCATGAAATGAAATAAACGCTTGAAATAGATCACTCTGTGTGTGTAAAGAATCTCTATAATAGATGAGTTTCACTTTGGATTACAGAAATAACATATTAACATAGTTTATAAGGCCGAAAAAAAGACATCTGTCCATCCAGTTCGGCCTGTTATCCTGCAAGTTGATCCAGAGGACGGCAAAAAACTCCTGTGAGATAGAAGCCAATTTTCCTCACTTTAGGGGAAAAAAAATCAGGCCTCAGAATAACTCCTTGGATCAATGACCCCTCTCTAGTAACTATAACCTGTAATATTATTACCCCCCAGAAATACACCCAGGCCCCTCTTGAACTCATTTAGTGAACTTACCATCACCACCTCCTCAGGCAGAGAGTTCCATAGTCTCACTGCTCTTACCGTAAAGAATCCTCTTCTATGTTTATGTACAAACCTTCTTTCCTCCAGGCGCAGAGGATGTCCCCTCGTCACAGTCCTGGAGATAAATAGATGATGGGAGAGATCTCTGTACTGACCTCTGATATATTTATACATAGTTATTAGATCTCCCCTCGGTCGTCTTTTTTCTAAAGTGAATAACCCTAATATTGATAATCTTTCTGGGTCCTGTAGTCCACCCATTCCAGTTATTACTTTAGTTGCCCTCCTCTGAACCCTCTCCAGCTCTGCTATGTCTGCCTTGTTCACAGGAGCCCAGAACTGTACACAGTACTCCATGTGTGGTCTGACTAGTGATTTGTAAAGTGGCAGGACTATGTTCTCATCACGGGCATCTATGCCTCTTTTGATGCAACCCATTATCTTATTGGCCTTGGCAGCAGCTGTCTGACAGTGGTTTCTACAGCTTAGTTTGCTGTTCACTAAAATTCCTAGGTCCTTTTCCATGTCAGTGTTTTACCATTTAGTATGTACTGGTGACTTGCATTATTCCTTCCCATATGCATAACCTTACATTTGTCAGTGTTAAACCTCATCTGCCACTTCTCTGCCCAAGCCTCCAGTCTATCCAGATCCTGCTGTAGCAGTGCACTGTCCTCCTCTGTGTTAATTACTTTACACAGTTTAGTGTCATCTGCAAAAATTGATATTTTACTGTTAGAGATGAGCGAACGTGCTCGTAACGAGCACTGTGCCGCTCGGATCCCCTGCGCTCGCATGGGCGCAGGCAGTCGCTTCCGTCCTCCTCACCTGACGGAAGCGGCTGCCTGCTCCCATGCGAGCGCAGGGGAGCCGAGCGGTACAGTGCTCGTTACGAGCACGTTCGCTCATCTCTATTTACTGTTCAAGCCTTCTACAAGAAAGAAATAAATAAACTTTTCAATTATATTCTAATTTATTGAGATGCATCTGTAGTTTTCTTCTCAGTGGATTGGAGTTACTGCACTTTGACTGCAGCCGTCTAAGCACATCAGCAGTGATCTTCAACGCTGTGGGGCACAGGCCGTAATGTAACCCAATTTTATATGTCACCACTTTCCAGCGTTTAACTTGTGACACTTTGATAAATCCTGCATGGTATATATCTAGGAAAAGCAAGATGGCGACTTGGTACATAAAGAGTCATTTATTCATCTGTGAAAAAATAGTACAATTGTTACAGAGACAGGAAACAAATATGTGACAGGAATATGAAGATAACGAGGCGTCTGCGCACAATGGAGGCGCCGTTTATCGTAGTGCAATGTCTCCAACCCAGAAATGGATGTGTCACATGACCGGGCTGCATTCATGTTTTCTGATGATTTTTGGCAGTGACCATATTTTATGAATTATGCTATAAAACACTAAACATTCAGCAAATGATCAGTCCTGCTGTCTAAATGCCCTCCTCCACATTATTTGGTTTGGTCCATCTGATATCCTGGAATTATCCCACATTCTGTAAAATCATGACAGTAAAATTCTTGTAATCTGGCATTTGAAGGGGTATTCCGGTCGCAGCAAGTTGTATTGTGATCGGTGAGGGTCCTAGCGGTAGTATCCCTCATTGATCTAATAGCTATCCCCTATGATAACTACTTACAACTGGAATGCCCCTTTAAGAAAACCGGAAATACTGGATTATAACATTTTCTGGATTAGCGGACACAAATAGAAAGATATATCAAATTTAGGGACAGAATCTCCAGGAAGACGGAATATCTTATTTATTGACTTTGTGCTATCTCTGCTTGAAAAAAGTGACAGACTATCCGGACTTCTGGATGCCGAGTCACCGGACTTTATTGTATTCCTAGACCATGATGGAGAGTCATCATTGAAATATCAATTTGAACTAGGAGAACATCATTTCCTCTTACTGTAGCGTGGGGGAAGGGAAATGACAACCCCAGGGGGAGCGTATTTCATGTCAGCACCAGTGGTTGTCACCTTTTTAATATTCTCACTTCCCCCACAGCTGTCATCCTGCACATCCAGAGGATGACATTAATACTGCATGACATGAGCCAGCAGATGGATAAGATTCAACACTTAAAGGGATTGTCCAGGATTAGAAAAACATGGCTCCTTTCTTTTAAAAAACAGCACCACCCTTGTCCACAAGTTAAGTGTGGTATTGCAGCACTGCCCCCCACTGACCACATTGAGGCCGAGCTGCAATAGCAGACGCAACCTATGAACAGGGGGTGGAGCTGTTTTGGAAGAAAGCAGCCATGTTCTTTTTAATCCTGGTAGAACCTCTTTGATGGACAAACCCCCTTTGCCTTTCGCGTTTAGTAAAAAGTAATACATCAATATATGTAATAGACTAAGTACTGAATAGCTGAAAGTACTCTGACAACTCGATTCCTGAGCCAGCTAGGCGTTCATGGTGGTTGTCACTGCCCTCCCACATACAAGCACAGATCAATTAAACATTGATTACGAGAATTCAGTCCCTGAGACTCTCTTTTTGGAGAATTTTTAAGGCACCTAGTAAAGAAATATCATAAATATAACACAATTATAGGATAGCAGACTACTCCCAGGGGCCACATGGTGGTGGGGGGGGGGGTCCGGCAGCCGAGGTGACCAAATTTATTTTGGCTGATGACAACTGAGACATGAGAGGTGCTGGATTATCAGACGATTACAGAGAAGCATATAAAATGTATATTGAAGAGTAGATATACAATATACAACGCTTTAATACATTCAAGGTTATTTTCAAGTTCTTTTCCGGATTATCAGACGTCGGATCGAACTGTACTGTTATAACTTGTAAGACCTCCCGATATGGGCACTGTCTGCATGAAATTACCTGCTAAAAACTTTAAGGACATCACACTGGACATTAATATTAGGAGCCCCTACAGGAAACCTAGCACTGTATGTAACCACGGAGACAGAGCAGTCAGCTTGTTCCCACGGTTACAGTAACTGCTAAGTCAGGAATGAGGAACCTGTAGATACCTGGCAGAGGTAGGTGGTTTCTAAGACTTCAACAGATTATTTCAGATAGAAACCACCGTAAAAACAAGGAGCTTATTCCACTGTAGTGAAGACCATAAGAACTGTATAATTGTGGAGTTGCCCTTTAAGAACGACACTTTAGGAATATTCTGGATAGTAATAGGAAGCTATGGTTTTTCAGAGTAGTGTTCCTTCTAATTATAACCAAAAGGATGTTAGCCTGAAGAGGGGAGGGGCTGTGACAACCTGGAATGATAAAACAGGATGGTTGTCAGTATTAATTGCTGGAACAGTTGTGTAAGCTGTGCGGATCCCGCTATGTCGGATTATAATATAACACTGCGGCACAGGTTACACCAGGGGTTAAATAACACGAAAATAAGGGGATGATGTACTGAGATAGAGTTACCCTTTAAGAGCAAATGAACTGTGTGCATAAGGGCCCTTGCACACGACCTTATGCACTCCGAGACACATGGTCCGTGAGCGGGCCATATGTCCCGGAGCGGCATAGATCGTGCGTACGGGAGCGCTCAGCATCATAGATGACAATGATGCTGTGTACGTCGGACCGCCCGCAGGACTATTCTCCCGCACTCAATATGATCTTATGAGTGTGGGGCAATAGTTTAGCGGGTGGCCTCACGGATCGTATGTCTCGGAGCGCGTACGGTCGTGTGCAAGAGCCCTAAGAATGTGTGTGGGGGGACTCATTTGCAAAATGTGAAAACCGGCACTGCCTTCTCTTCTAAAAACTGTGCCACACCTGTCCACACTTTGGTGGAGCTGATCTGCAATACCAGACACTACCTGTGGACAGATATGGCGCTGTTTTGCGAAATCAGAAGCCATGCATTGCTAATCCTGGCAACCTCTTTTAAGTGGTGTATGAGGCTTAATATAACAGTATCAGTAGGGCATAATCAAGCACCCTGGGTGCCCACCTCCTGGGGCGTGGATACTTTCAATTCACCTTTGATGTAACCATAAAAATGGCCCCTGTTGTTATTAGTACAAAAAGTAAAAAAAAAAAAATGTAATTGGATACAGGACATAAAACTATAACAGCAGCAATGAGGATGTACAATATTTGCAATCAGTGGTCAATCTGCCCCCAATATTACCAGCAGGTCCTTAAAGGCGATACATATGCCTGGTAGGATTACATCTCCACACGGAAAATCTTTACAGTCGTTGCAAGTGTTAACCGAATAAATTATACAAAATTATACAAACAGGTAAGAAAATCGCATATTACGTTTCCATCGTTTGAGAAAAAAAACACATACTGTAGTCCAGCTTCCAAAAATATAAAAAATAGGCTTTATTTCATGTGCTCAGTAAAAACATACCTAGCAGACACACATCTACGCGTTTTGGATCTGTGAATTTCGATCCTTCCTCATGACTGACTGACTGGACTACAGTATGTGTTTTTTTCTCCATGATGTGGTAGCACTCCTTGCCAGTGCTGTCCGTGCCACCTATACCAGGTGAGCGATACGTGTTTTGCTTTTTTGTTTCCATCGTTTGGGATCATTCATTTAGGCAACATGTGTCTATTTAGGGGATTTTGCCTAGTTGCCAGTGTTCCTAAATTTGAGGGATTGAGGCAAATTTTCAGAGAAAACTATGGCAACTTTTTGCCGAAAATGGGTGAGGCTTGTGTGAGCACCAACCAGAAGTGGTTGCCCCCGGGAAAGGGGCTTAAATTCGCCAAATGTGCCACCAAGGATGCTGCTAAATACGGCTTCTTTAATAAATATTTTCACATATATGGACATTTTAATTAGTAATTGCCCCCTTCCTATAATCCAGAGGTTAAAGGGGTATTCCCATTTTAGACAATGGGGGCATATAGCTAGGTTATGCCCCTATTGTCTGATAGGTGCGGGTCCTACCTCTGGGACCCACACCTACATACTGACTGAAGCGGGGAAGGTGGTGGCCAGAGGACGGTTCCATTTATTTCTATGGGGTCGACGGAAATAGCCAAGCCAGAAATAAATAGAGGGTGGCTGCGCAAGCACATAGCGCCCTCCACAACTTTCGGGGCTCCGTTCTTGATGTAGGTGATAGAAACACAGAGGGGGTAATTTATTAAGAACCTTTGCTCCGCAATCTGCGCCAGAAATATTCCTAATATACATGTATTTCTGTTAGTAAATAACCCCCAAAGTATATTAGAAAGTTGCAGAAGACTGAGCTTTTTTTTACAGGAGCCCGGACGGACCCTTCATCACCTCCGCGTTGCTCTGTCTCGCTGTGTTTACTGCTGATTTACATAATGAGGCTTAATCTACAGCAGCACTGGGTCAAATAAATGGCTCCTAACTTCTGGAATCAGATCTCCATGGATATGTAAATAATGGGTGAGCGTCAGAGGCAGCATTTAATCCTAATCCTGCCAGGAATTTACAAATCCTTATAAAAATGCTATAAAAAAATTAAAAAATTACTGTGCAATAAAAGAGACAGATATTTTGATATTTCATCTTCCATTTAGGCTGAAAAGAAAAATTAAGGCAAGTTAAACGGTTTTCGGTAAAAGAGGAAGGCCACAAGGTTGTTAAGGTCCATGGAACGTATTACAAAAATAATCTTTATCGTCCTTTGGCAATGTGTAGATCCCTGTGTGGTCTGATGCTTGGCACTGATGCTCGGAAACGTTACAGTACATTTCAATAATACAAATCTTTAGTAAACAGCTGCTGTCTCTTTAAAATCCCAGATCCAAGATGGCCACTGCATGACGTAAACATGGAGGCCACTGGCATATATGGCTTTTTATCCAGTCTTGTTCACCCACAACTAGCTGCATGATAGGAAAAGTCAGAAACCAGCCCTGATGTTTTGTCCCTTCTTTTCTCGTTGTGTGGTGACATTCATAGCCATGGATTGGCGTTATTCTGCCCTCAGTTGTAGTTCCGACTTCTCTCGTTGGGGGAGAATTTCCCTGTTTGGTGGAAAGGTATCTTGGAACGGAAGGTTTTTCCTGAAGTGATGAGGTCTCCGTAACCCTGTGTGTGGGAGAAGGCGTAACCAGACCGGCGGGAGCTGGTGCGGCGTATCCGGGCTCTGCGCGGTGGCGGCATTGGGCGCTTTTTTGCCTCCCTGATCTTTTTCTGAATCTATAGGTTAAAGAAATCATTGTTATATTTATTGAAACAAAATAAATCTATCATAGATAGATAGATAGATAGATAGATAGATAGATGATAGATGATAGATAGATAGAAAGATAGATAGATAGATATGAGATAGATAGATAGATATGAGATAGATAGATATGAGATGGATAGATATAGATGATAGATATGAGATAGATAGATTGATAGATATGAGAATAGATAGAATAACAGAAGCTATTAGCGCTGATGTGAACTTAGCCACAGAAGCCTATGTTAGGCCTCATTCACATCAGTATTGGAGGGTCCATTAACAGCCTCTATTGCAGATTCTGTCAAAAACACCAGACAGAATAGCTCAGCATGCTGCTCTTTTTTGTCCGGTAAAATGCCAGGTTTTCTAATGGAAACCAAACCCCATTATAGTCAATAGGTCTGTCAGGTGGTATTTATTTCCATCATTTCACTGCAATGCCTGTTCCTTTATGTTCATTATTCTGCTCCTATAATTGATCAGAGCAACCAAAATAAAAATGCTGACCTGATGGCAGCCTTATCCCTTCCTGGGGTCATGTACAATTTATATACCTCTTCTCCTGTCCCAGCACCCTGTCATCACTTCCCCACTGGACCCCCTCTACTCCTCCATGCTAGCTGGCTGCTTCAACCTTGAATATCTCAGGTTGTATAGCACCTGGAAATATGATTCAGGTCTTGTTTTAAAGAATCTTAGCTTTAAAATAAGACCTGGCTAATATATCTAGGTGTATAGGGCCTGATATATAGATTATAGTAGCAAGGGGTTATATCATACCTCCTGGCACTTCTATGTGCTGGTAAAAATGAAATACCAGCAGCGGCCAGTAGTCTACCAGCCGGCTGGCAACCCTAGTTCACATAGGCTCAGATTTAAACAACTGACCGCAGCTGCTTCTTACCCTGTCACTGAATGTAGGTTTGAGCTGTGACCTCAGGAATCTGTAGGCCACCACTGGTAGGACACAGAGCACCATGGTCAGGAAGATGGCGAGCCAGGTGCTGGGCTGGTTTAGAGAATTACGAGCCGTGCCTGGAGGAGAAGAAAACATAGCATATTATATCTATGTACAAATACTACACTGTTGGAATTACCCTTAGTCTGCCTTTGGATATGACACATAATTGCTCTACATATCATAAGACTTGTGTAAATTTGTGCACAAGTCACTTACCAATAAAGGGGAACGAGCCTGTGAAGATCAGGTACATGCCGTCACTGTACATGGTGAAACTGATGGCAAAGAACACGGCCAAACTTCCCCAGATGAAGAACTGGTTAACTGCTGTCCAGTAAGTTGTGTCCAGAGCAATCTAAGGAGGCAAGATAAAGTCTGATGTGCGGAGAATGGGAAGAGTGTCAGAGTTGGCATGACAAGGCAATGACTGACACTTGGGGTACAGAACAATGTCACACTGACACTTGGGGTACAGGACAATGACACACTGACACTTGGGGTACAGGACAATGACACACTGACACTTGGGGTACAGGATAATGACACTGACACTTGGGGTACAGGACAATGACACACTGACACTTGGGGTACAGGATAATGTCACTGACACTTGGGGTACAGGATAATGACACAGTGCTCCAGACTAAAAAAAATACCTAGGAGCCATTGGCTCCTGAACTGAAAAATTTAGGAGCCAAATAAAATTTTTAGGCATCAAATTTAAATACATATAATTATAATTTAAAAAAAGACTTGGAGGAGATGGAACGTTCGGCCATTAATAGAATTGTCCTATCCTATTTTTTTGGCGGGACAAGGTGACTAAAAAATGGCGAATTGTGAGGTTTTATTTTTTTCTTTTTCTTTTACGTGTTCACCGTATAGTAGATTTTTTAAATATTTTAATAGTTTAGACTTTTCGGATATTTATTAATATACTTTATAGTATATTGGGAAAGGGGGTGATTAAGGGGCCATTCAGACGGCCGTAGTATTGTGGATCTGCAAAAGTACGGATGCCTCCCAGCGTGTGTTCAGGATGAATAGGACCTCACACTCTCCCTGCTGCCCTGGGCTTTGTTCACAGGGCAGCAGGGAGCTTACCATGGCAGCCAGGGCTTCAGTAGCGTCCTGGTTGCCATGGTAACCGATCGGAGCTCTGCGATTACACTGCTGGGCTCCGATCGGAACTGCCACTGAACCACCAATGAAGAGGGTGAGGGGGGGAGGGGACCCTGTGGCCACTGCCACCAATGATTATTATAGTTGGGGGGGGTGGGGGGTGGGCACTGCGCCACCAATGAATAATACTGGGGGGGGGGGGGGACTGAGCCACTAATGATTATTATACTGGTTGGGGTTTTTATTACTGGGGAGGGCGCACTGATCACATAGCCGGCACCTGACCTGTATTATAGGGAGCTGCAATCAGTGGTAGTTAACCCCTCAGGTGCGGCACCCGCCTTCTGTTGTTGTATTAAACGTAGTTCTCATCACTGGTGGCGCAGTGCGCCCTCCCCAGTAATAAAAACCCCAACCAGTATAATGTGTGCCCCCATCAGACCTCAGATCAGCTCATTGTGGCCCCATCGGACCTCAGATCAGCCCATTGTGGCCCCATCGGACCTCAGATCAGCCCCATTGTGGCCCCATCAGACCTTAGATCAGCCCACTGTGCCCCCATCAAACCTCAGATCAGCCCACTGTGCCCCCATCAGACCTCAGATGAGCCCATTGTGCCCCCATCAGACCTCAGATCAGCCCACTCTGCCCCATCAGACCTTAGATCAGCCCACTGTGCCCCCATCAAACCTCAGATCAGCCCATTGTGCCCCCATCAGACCTTAGATCAGCCCACTGTGCCCCCATCAGACCTCAGATCAGCCCACTGTGCCCCCATCAGACCTCAGATCAGCCCACTCTGCGCCCATCAGAATAAAATAAAAAAATCTCTTACCTGTCCTGCGCCGCAGCTCCGCTCCGGGTCCAGCGCTCCTCTGTCCTCCCGGCGCTGCACTATCACCTGACTGCGTGCAGCGTCAGGTCAGAGTGCGCGCACTACGTCCTGACACTGTACGCCTTTAGGACAGTGCAGAGCCGCCCAGAAAGACAGAGGAGCGCCGGACCAGGAGCGGAGCCGCGGCGCAGGAGAGGTGAGAGATTTTTTTATTTTATCTGCTCCATGTTCTCTGATACTAGGCTGCGCAGTAGCGCAGCCTAGCATCAGTAAATGCGGTCGGGTCCAGGCGCAAATGGCAACAAGACTAAAAAGTCTTGTCGCCATTTGTAAAATCTAAGTCGCATTTGCGACCATTTTCGTCACCATCTGGAGCCCTGTGACACACTGAAACTTGGGGTACAGGATAATGACACACTGACATTTGGGGTACAGGATAATGACACACTGACAGTTGCACTGACAGGACAATGGGCAGCATGAACATGGCAGGAGGCAGCGAGCTCACCTGTGCAGACACCACAAGCAGCAGGCAGGTCTGAGCCATCAAGGCAAAGGACTGGTAGTCAGATATGGCTTTGCCGTCGTCTCGCACTGTGTCGTACAAGGCTCCATAAGGCACAAAAAACAGAACCAGGGAGCTGTAGATGCCGTGGATAACACACTTCAGAAACTCCTTTATATTAAAGTAACGGTTCAGCTGGCCAGGCTCGTACAGCTGCGGATACTCCATGCTCCAGCGGTCGTCCACATCCTGGGAACACAATGCAGCAGACAACTGAAATCTGCTTCTACCATGATACACCACCCGCAGATTTACCAGTCAGGAGTCTGGGTTACAATCCCGGAGGGAGCTGTAATGGTGGCCGCGCTACTTAGAATTAGAAATTTTAACCTCATGGGTAGAGGAGAAAGACTCAAAAACATTCATTGACTGTTTCAACTTAAAGCAATACATTTGCAGTACATACCTGATCAAATAGACTCATCCCCAGTACCGGCAGTGAGGTGTACACCAGATTGTACATGGTGATGAACCATTCATCGTATACAGTCTGTGAATACACAAAGAGCAAGATGGGTCATGGCTGAGCCGCAGTACAGTGTAATGGACACAAGATGGCAGCACTGAACCACTGTGGGAGCAGCATACACATCCCCTATAGGAGTGTCAGGCCTCTTTCACACATACCCATTGACTTTAATGCATGTATTTACACATCAGTGGTTTTCCACAGACCCTGGTCTCTAGTCTATGGGCCTGTGAATACTGTGATGCCATCCGCATTTGGTCTGTGGTTTTTATGGACCATTGGTAGGAGATGCTTTGGAAATAAATTTTCAGCCTGGTTCATGAAATACGGATGACACATGGAGGGCACAAAACAGACACATGGACTTATCACGGATTCTTCACGGATGAACCACTGACCACCTTGTCACAAATGTCATCATGGACATGGATGTATGAATGAGGCCTAAGTTGTGGGATTATGTATAATCGTATGTAGTCAGTGGTACGATTATTTGATGAGCAGACAAAAACATGCCTAACCCCATCTCCATTATATCCTCTAGAAAATGATGACATAAATGGACTCTGTGCCAAGAAGCTTACACTCTAAAGCACTGTAGTTTCTTTTATTGTCTCACCTGAGCAGAAAAGCCACAAAAGAATCCATACCAGAAATGAACAAGGGTGAAGGTAAAATTTTTGTAGAAAAAATATCTCAGGAACTGGCACATGCGGTTATAGGACCAGCGACCGTGCACCAGGAGGAGGCGCTGCAGGTACCGAAATTGGGCGAAGGAGAAGTCACTGGACAGCACGGCTTGCATCCCCTCCTGCCCGCTGATTCCCACTCCGATGTGAGCCGCTGGGGGAAGAGGTAAAAATCATTAGCTCTGTAGTCAGTGGATATATCCATACATACTGTAATACCAGTGGGGCAGATTGCTTTATTCACTTTTCAGATGTATTCAGTTTAATAAATGTCCCAGTTTTGCTCAGGGAAGAACATTAGTGGCCCGCCATCATACAGAGAGTCCAAAACTGGATTTGTCCATGGTGCCCTGATAACCATAGATCAGTTCCAGCTGCTGCAGTACCAGTGCTGACCACAGGAGGCGCCTGTCTCGGATCACAGAGAATAGAGAGGCTGGCATGTGGCTGCTGTTCTGTTTTCAGCCTTTCATACTGAAGATGGCATGAAATGTAAGAACATCAGAGAATGGGCCACAAAATCACTGGATACCTGAAACTGGGACATCAAACAGCTGGACATCTTTGACTGGGACATGAAAACACATAAAGGACTGAGGAACAAAAACTCTAGACATACTGGGCTGGGGCACAGAGACCGTAGCACAAAAAATATTAAATAACAGGTTCAAGACCCCTGGACATCCTGAACTGGAGATCTGAACCGTTAGACATCCTCAACTGGTGTACCAAACCATTAGACTTCAAGGATTCCAGGACCATTGTAGTCCTCCATATACTATTCTAATGAGGATTACCTTGCAGATAAACCCTTCCCTGTGCAGCAGTGTAGTAAACTGTGATTACTTTTCTCTCCCCATGAGGACTTTCATGTCTCTAAGATTACTGCTACAGAAGGATAATGGTTGGTATTTAAATTTCCATGACATAGCACTGAAAAAGTAAAAAAAGAAAAAAAATTCTAAAACAAAGATGTTTTCTATGAGTATTGAGGCTGATTTAGTAATTCTGTCATATAGTAAGATGAGACTTAGGGCTCATGCACACGACCATATGTATTTAGCGGTCTGCAAAACACGGATCTGCAAAAAATACGGATGACATCCCTGTGCATTCCATATTTTGTGGAAAGGAACAGCCGGCCCCTAATCGAACAGCCCTATCCTTGTCCGTAATGTGAACAATAATAGGACATGTTCTATTTTTTGGCGGAACGGATATATGGACATACGGAAACGGAATGCACACTGAGTAACAGGGTTTTTTTTTTTTGGCGGACCCATTGAAATGAATGGTTCGCATATGGTCCGCAAAAAAACGGAACGGACATCATCTATTTGTTGCCTTAGTTCACACCCAAAAATGTGCTGTGATCAGCAGATGCGCCAAACTGGTCTGTGACTCCTTTGATGTCACAGTCAATACCCATTAACCGCGGCATGTAAACGGTTACAGAGAAAGCGGACTCTTCTATCAGCACATCACAAATTAAATTATAGGGTGCTGATGTCTTTGCACTGCAGCCTGGGAGCAAATGAAGGCCTCAGATCTGCCTCTAGTGTTTCCCATAAGGCTGCACCTCTCTAGCGCACCCTGATGGTGACTGTCAGTAGAGCACTGACAGTAACTGAATATGTACAGCATTAGCTGTACAATGCATTATAGAAGCAATCAAAAGTTTGCCTGTTATAGACCCCCTGTGGGACTAGTAAATAGTTTTAAAAAAAATGTAAAATGTTTCATTAAATTAAAAAAATCTCCAAGTTAAAAAAAAATAGTTTTCCATAAAAAAATTTTTTCACAAAAAACTAAATAAAAAGATAAAAAATTGTTATGTACCCCAAAATGATACTAATAAAAGCTACAAGTTGTCCTGCAAAAATCAAGCTCTCACACAGCTCGGTAGAAATAATAGTTATGGGTCTTGGGATGCAGCGATGTAAAAATATTTTCTTTTTTTTAATTTTATTGTGCAAAAATAGTAAAACGTAAAAAAAAAAAATTATTTGGTATCGCTATAATTGTACTGACCCATGTTATTTATGGGGAAATATGAACACTACAAATTTATCATGTAAAAACTCAGTGGTATTGCTGTTTTTTTCACTTCCCCAGAAAGAATTAATAGAAGTTAATAAGTAAGTTATGTGTACCCCAAAATGGAGCCATTAAAAACTACAACTTGTCCCTTTAAAAAACAAGCCCTCATACAGCTACACTGACGGAAAAATGGTTAACTCTTGAAATGCAACAATGACAATATGAAAAAAAAAAAATCACGTGGTCATTAAGGTCCAAAACAGGCTGGTCACTAAGTGGTTAAAAAAAAAATACCTCTGTCTGATGGAAGTGTCCCTTTAAAGACAAGCTCAGATTTTTCTCATTCGCCTATATTTTGCCCACGGTGGAAACATTTACATCAGTGAGAAAAAATATTTTCCGCTTTATTTGATGACTTTTTTCCATTTGGATTGGCAGAAGCTAACGGCTGCATGGGAATGTGATTACATATCCAGCTACAGTGGGGGCTGCATGTAAATCAATGGGGGATACTCCGTTAATCTCCTCCAGATGTAACTTCAGGAAATAATTAGGCTAGAAATAAATCAGTAAATGACATCACAGGTCCACGGGCGGTTACACTGGCACAATGACTCCCAGCATCCTCCAGGACTTACTCTTGATCATACTGACGTCGTTAGCTCCGTCTCCTATGGCCAATGTCACCGCCTTTTTATACTTCTTCACCAGCTGCACCACTTGAGCCTTCTGCAGAGGAGTCACCCGACAACATATGACCGCCTGACACATGCATGCCGTCCTCAGAAGCTCCACCTCCATATTGTCCGCCAGGGCATAAGCCTGTGAGACCAGACAGTAGTTAGCCATGTGTCAGATAAACCGTCAGTGCTTTTGAACCTTATTTTAAAGGTTAGGCTGGGTTCACCTCCGCCGGAACAGACTGCTGGAGTTCACCGTCCCGATTCACAGCAATGGGATCTGGCGGTAATCCAACCGCTTTCCGGCATATATGCGAACTTTCAGCAGGACAAAAAATGTTTCAAGCAGCATTTTTTGGCCGGCTGAAAGCTGGCATGTATGCCGATAGAGTAATCCGGTCACTGTATCCGGCGTACATGCCATTTTTTGTCCGGATGAAAGTCGGCATGTATGTCGGAAAGCGTCCGGTTTACCGCTGAATCCCATTGCAGTGAATGGGGATTCGGTGATGCACAGTGGTATCCGCCAGTCTTTTCCTCTGCCGGAACAGACTGCTGGAGTTCACAACGCAGATGTCAACCCAGCCTAACTTATTTTGGGCTAAAAATAATTTTTTCAATTATTCTTTATTAAAAATAGTCAGCTGTTTCTGAGATACAAGGCTTAAAAATCAGTCTGTTTGCAAGCTGTCACAGTCTTTTTTCTTTGAATCCTGTCACCTGACAATTCATGTGTAGCTTTTATCTCCCACAGCTCTACAGCTCAGTTGTTATCAAACTAATAATAATAGGGCTTCTTAAAGGGGTTGTCCGAGTTATTTTTTTGTCCTTTGTATGTTTCTAGTCAAATAGAACAGCTTTTCCATACACGTTCTGCTTCTAAAGCCCCTTTCACACGGGCGAGATTTCCGCGCGGGTGCAATGCGTGATGCGAACGCATTGCACCCGCACTGAATCCTGACCCATTCATTTCAATGGGGCTTTTCACATGAGCGATTTTTTTCACGCAGCAGTTCGCCGTTGCGTGAAAATTGCAGCATGTTCTATATTCTGCGTTTTTCACACAGCCCTGACCCCATTGAAGTGAATAGGCCTGCGTGAATCACGCATTGCATCCGCACGCAAGTGCGGATGCAATGCGTGATTCACTGAGGGTTGTTTAGAGATCTTGTTTATAAACATTCAGTTTTTTATCACGAGCGTGAAAAACGCATAAAAACGCTTCGCACCCGCGCGGAAAAAACTGAACGAACGTACGCAATCGCAGTCAAAACTGACTGCGCTTGCGTGCGGATTGGTGCGGATGCGTGCGGATTTTCCGGAACGTACCCTGAACGCATCCTGACTGAATCTGTGACGCTCGTGTGAAAAGAGGCCTAAAACTGCTGGTTTCTCAGGTTTCAATGAGGGTCACATGACCTGTGATGTCAGCTTGCCTCCCTGCTAATCTTATATTCGTGCACAGAGTCTGTACATGAGACGCCACTGTGCTGGCCACGCCCCCCTGCTCTGCCAGGCTCCTGCTATCTGCTCTCTCTGAATTCTTTCAGATAAAACATTAACCCCTTCAGCCAGAACACATTGAAGGCTTTACAACAGCAGCTGCAGATGTAAAGAGACACAGGATCTGCCCTCCTCACCCTACAGACACAAAGCTGACTGGAGCTGATCTGCAAAGTATTGTATTGTACAAGACAGGTAAGGGGTAAGATCCTGTGTGTATCAGCAGTGTCATTGTACAGCTGGGACTTGTAGTCCTACACATACAACATGCTGCTGAGTATCCCAGAAGACATGTCACTCAGGGCAGCATTTGCAGAGCAGAGCAGGAATGGGGAGGGGCAGAGATTAGAGATGAGCGAACGTGCTCGTAACGAGCACTGTACTGCTCGGCTCCCCTGTGCTCGCATGGGCGCAGGCAGCCGCTTCCCTGCTCCTCCCTCACCTGACGAAGCGGCTGCCTGCGCCCATGCGAGCGCAGGGGAGCCGAGCGGTACAGTTCTTGTTACGAGCACGTTCGCTCATCTCTAGCAGAGATTGTTATTACTGCAGGTAAACAAAGACCAGAAGAGAACCACGGAAATGAGGAAATATAGATCTTTTTTTTTTTAACTTGCTTAACGTAGTTATATATTGCTGCCCATCAGATTTAAAGTACTATATATTTTCTTATTCATAACTCGGACAACCCCTTTAATAAAATCAGATCAGAGATAAGAGCTACATGTGAGCCATCAGACAGCAGGAGTCAAAGAAAACAGACTGTGACAGCTTACAAACAGACTGATTTTTAACCCTTGTTTCTCAGAAACGCTTGGGCATTTTTAATAAAGACCAATAGAAAAAAATCATTTTTAGCCCAAAATGAGTGAAATGCAATATACATAGGTATACATAAAGCTGTTTTCCAGCAGAATAAAAGTGCTTTTCCTGGACATGTAATATCAGACACACAGTGCACACAGGTATGGTCTGGATTGACATGTAATACACACACAGTGCACACAGGTATGTCTGGATGTGACATGTATACAGACACACAGTGCACACAGGTATGTTGGGATGTGACATGTAATGTAACAATACAGACACACCAGTGCACACAGTATGTCTGGGATGACATGTAATACAGAACAGTGCACACAGGTATGTCCTGGGATGTGACATGTAATACAGACACAGTGCACACACTAGTCTGGACATGTAATACAGACAGTGCACACAGGTATTCTTACATGTACACACACAACAGTCACAACAGGTATGTCTGGGATGTGACATGTATACAAGACACACAGTGCAACACAGGTATGTCTGGGATGTGACATGTATACAGACACAGTGCACACAGGTATGTCTGGGATGTGACATGTAATACA